>FR990013.1:14509084-14739834 GCA_905404135.1 Hesperia comma | reverse complement strand
GCCCCCAGATATCATATAACGTCTAACACTGTTTTCACACAAATTATTTAAAAGTGTACCAATTTATACAGTCGAATTTTTTGTTTTTGTAAATACCACTAGTTTAGATTAAAACTATTTGAATTACAAGATTAGGACAAACGGAGCTCCAATTTAATCCATTTGCAGATTTTAGGACTAATAGACAAGAATATTAGGAGTATAGTAAAAATTGAGAATCAAGGAGGCCGTGTATTTTGTAATGAGTAGCAAGAATTGGTCTAAAAGGAATCAAAACTGCTGTTCATAAGATGTTGATTCCACCACTTGTATGAGAATGAAATTTGGGCAAGGAGATATTATAAAAAATGAATGAGAGTAGAATAAGTAAATAAAGACTGTTGAGTTACACTTGCAACGCTACTTAAAGACCTCAGTGCTACAGTCATTCTCTCTTTATTCTACTCCCATTCTTCTTTTGTAATATCTATCAAAATCTTAGGTACTCCCATACACAAACTCTGGGTGGAACCAATCTATTGTTTGTGGTATAATATGGGAGGAATTGATACGATCAAATGAAGAGAAACAGTCCGGGTTTGTCTTTCCCTCTTGGGGACAGGCGTATATCTATTGTATGTAAGAATAATACTCAGGTAAAATATTATGTTTAATATGGATTTTCATTTCCGTGGATAAGTTCATTCCCGTGGCACAGTTCTTTCATTGCCGTGGATCCTTTTTTCATTGCCGTGCACGCATGTTTCATCGCCGTGGAACAAAATTTTTAAATCTCGATATCTCGTTAGTTTTTTAAGTTATCTGCTAGACATTAAGCAAGGATACATACATTATCAAGATCTATAAAAAATGCCAAAATTTTCTTTAAAAATCTTCAAGATAAATAATTGCTTTTTACAAAAAAAAATAACCGACTTCAATCTTGATAAGTAGAGATAACTCAAAAACTACTCGCCAGATGGCGCTCAATTCAACATGTAAGTGTAAAGTTCTCGTCACTACAAATTAATGAAGCCCAAACACTAGATAACTGCAGTAAATCGTTGAGGAGTTCCCTCGACTGTCTTTCGGCTTCATCAGATCGACTCCAGATCTTCATGAAATGGTAGCGCTTTAATGTACTTAAGATAACATGAACAAACACACTAGTTGTCCATACAATTTTCGAAAGTTCCCCTCGATTTCTCTGAGATGCCATCATCAGATCCTGGTTTCCTTATCAGGGGACCCCACTGCGCATATCTACTTTACAACAAAAAAAGAATTATCAAAATCGGCCCATAAACGACGAAATAATCGCTGAACGTACATAAAAAAAAAAGCATATATACGGTCGAATTGAGAACCTCCTTCTTTTTTGAAGTCGGTTAAAAAGTCCACGGAAATGAGAATTTTTATGGGCTTGTTGAAATTGACCCATTACTAGGAGGTGAAGTGTATTGACTTTGCCTTACCGGTGTGTTGGTGTTATCCCCGCGCTAATCAACACACTTGCAATCAGGGCACTTCCAGTTTGCCTTCGATTGTTTGGATTCTTTATTAAAGTTTTCCGTAGTAATTCCTAGTCACTGATAGTGATAGTTCCCGCTGCAGATGGAACAGACTTTAATGTCATGAGTGCCCCTGAATACTTTGTTGCAAGCCTTGCATTTAATATTTGGGTTAAGTGTTGACATTTTTTGACTTTAATTACTTTGTAGTACGCCTGTCACACACCAAATAGCAAAAGAGGTGAAGTTGTCGAATTGCTAATATCTTCTCACAGGCACTTAGTTCTTGTATACTTTTGCATAGGTCCAAGAATTCTCAAAGATTTTGAGGATGGGTGGAAAAAATATTAAAAATGTTTCGAAAATACTTTCCACAGAAATCCTTTTTTAGGTATAAAACAACACGAAACTGCACCCAAAAATATTGTCACTTAAAGGATGATACACTATTTTATTCGGAAAACACAACTTTCGCGTAAATTAATCAGATTATACCACTTTTTATGATTATTTTGTATACAAAGACATAAGAGCTGTCACTAAGACGATCGAGTCTTGTAAAATTCTTAATTCAAAAAGGCCTTTCGCCTCTGTTATCGAAATAATGATGAAAAATCTAGAAGCGGCTACAAAAATTAAGGAAATCCTAAATAAACCAGCGAAGACTGTTTTATTTACGGCAGAAAAAGCGCTAGGGTTGCTGCTGTCATTAAAACTGTCTAAGTGGCAATACATCACGCTGCGAGAAACAGCTATTCGAGAAGGTGCAACAGACATTTACCCCTCTTATTACAAAGTTCAACAAGCTAAACAACTATGTTATCCTCCGAAGGATTCAGTGACAATAACGGATTCATCTGCAAGGATTACTCTTCAAGCAATACTCGACATCACAGTGAAGAGGATCCTAGAAAGTCTTTCAGAAAATGTGCAAAGCAAAGATTTAAAGCGAATATCGAAGTGGGGATTTGATGGGGCGTCCAACCAAAGCCGATATAAACAAAAAATAGAGGGGGCACAAGATGACTCCAGTGTATTTATGACGTCTTTGGTACCATTGCAGCTAATTGCTGGAGACGAAACTTTATTACGAAACAAACAAACAATCGAACGAACAAACAAACAAACAAACTTTTGTACTTTATATTATTATTAGTAGAGAAATCGATAGAAAATAAGTATTTTATAAGAGCTTCATACTATTTTTTTATGTTTGTAAGGGTATTAATCGTTAGAAATTAAGACATTTCCTTTGTTAACTAGGTATGCTCATTAAAATGTGCTGGCCATAATGTTAAATGATACAAAGTATGGTATACTGGATCTCATAACCGTAATTCCAAACTTCGAAGAATAAAATATTATTATGATTTATGATTTGTGTTGTTGCACTTAATGACCATGATTAATTATCATTTGGTATGGCACTGGGGAGCGATAATTAGCTAATTGGTACTTAGTATTTTCACTTAAAGCATTAAAATGAAACGTATACAAAATAAAATAGTACATTACGATACGGTGCGTAAAGTTGCCCATTTTTGAACGGCGTGAAGTTAGCGCACGAGCGAAGCGAGTGCGATATACGCCGTTCAAAAATGCAACTTTACGAACGAGTATCGTATATTATTTTATAGCACGAGTGACATAAACCCGCTTTATTGTAGTTATAATAAATAAAAGTTATAATTTGATGCTTTAATTTCATAAAGATTTTTGAGTTGCGATGATGATAATGTAATTTTATTGTGCGAAAGAGAATTACAAAGTGTTCGAAACATGAAGAGACAGATAAAAAAATAACGACAAAGCCTCCTGAAAGGAATTATTACGAAGTTGTTAATGTTTATATTCAAGTTTTGTACAACATAAAACTGTATTTAGGAGAATCTCTAACCTATGTAAATTCTTGCATAACCCGTATTAAGCACTAGTTTAGTATACTGAACTAACAATTTGAAAAGATAAGATAACTTATTATGAAATATTTTTTCGCTGATTTCACCAAACAGTGTCCTTTATCCTTTATGTGTACTTACCCATACTATGTTAAGTAAGTAGGTTATTTGTTTACTAAATAATATTTCCCATTAAAATATGATAAAGTAACAGTTTTCACCAACAATTTCACACATAGGTTCTCCTACCTATAATACACAAAACATACTTCAACTGAATTATTTTAAAAAGCAGTAAAGATAAATATGACTAAAGCACAGTATAGATAATTATAAGTGCAGGCCTACATGGTGGTGCTGCGTCACTCAATGTCATAAAGTACCCTCATGTTATATATTTTTTAATTTCTACCTTCGCGTTTGCGTCACTCAATGTCATAAAGTACCCTCATGTTATTTATTTTTTAATTTCTACCTTCGCAATTCTCAATAATTTATTTTTGAACGGCGTGAAGTTGGCGTCATTTGCCATGTAAAAATGAACTACTTACGCCACTGAAAACTGTGACTTAAATGCGGGTTTAAGTCACGCTGTGCTATAAAAAATATTTTATATTTCTCCGATTTTTAAAAAAAAATCTGCAGCAGTGCCCGTTATATGTTGTATGTCAAAAAATCACAAATAAATGGTACTAATACCCCCTGCGAGGATATTACGGTTTGACTTGCTACCGGATACTAAACTTTAACCTGTCGAGCTCCCAAACTAGTTTTAAGTTATGTAATTATAATTTGTCAAGTGCGTTCTGTAGAGGGACTGCAATTCGCGGTGGATCACTTATATTAGTTCACAAAGATATATCATGTATGTGACGAATTATCCCAATTCAGGTCCCGGTGTATAATAAAACCACTTGCTTTGTAACAACGATTATATATTTCTAGTCACTCTTGCTTATAACCCTTCACAATAATAATCCTTATTATTAACAATTGCATAGTTATAATTAAACTCAGATAATAATACTGCACGTCTGTCTCCGACGAGACGATGGATCAGAATGCCTCCACTTTTAGAAATCATCGACCAAGTAATTTCATTCAAGAATGAACGAAATGTATCCATTCATCTGTTCGTTCTTCACAGACTATCAAAGTAAAGGCATTTTGAATCGACTTAATTACTAATATCGATTAAAACATATGAATGAAATACAATCATCGAATAAATTGAATATAAATATTAAATAAAACAAAGTTGATTTATCTGACGAATTTGTAAAACAATATAAAATAATCATAAATTCATTACATTCGGCCATCCGACTACGTGCAGTCTCCTGACGCACGGTATACAATCACGTAGAATAATTTTATAATTTCAAAGAACTATACTAACAAAATCATAAAGTTTCATGTGACTTTACTTTAAACTAAAAACATACGAGTAGGTAGATCTGTTACTACTACTACTATTTCTATTCATTGCATTCGGCCATTACTTGGACTCGGATTGACTTTCTGGAAGTTCATTGTCACTTTTACTTTCGCTATCAGATGTACTACTACTATTAGCCAGTGCATCTACGTTATCATTTTCTTCGGGCACATTTATTTTGATCCATGGCCTAACCTAATCTACTGCTACCACACTATCGAATTTATTCTTGCGTTTACTAAACCCAGGTATTTCGACAATTTTATACCATGAGTATCACAAAAGGATTTAACCCTTTGGATTCCAGGTATATAAGCGGTACTATGCATTCTCGACATGCATAGATGTCGTTGGAGTTCAACAGTTTAAAAGCTGCTGAAGTGAAAGAGGTACCTCGATCTGATATTATTCGGGATGGTAAACCAAAATCATTAAAAATATTTATTAATACCTTAACCGTTGTTTTTTATTTTTGTATCCTTAACAGCTCTTACAAACAAATACTTGGTAAATCACTAATCCACTATGATGAGAATGTAAACATTGCCGTTCTTGCTTTTGACAAATGGACCCAAGTGGTCAATGTGAATGGTGTGGAACGGAATGCATACTTCCTCTATTGGATACAAATGACCATTCTTATGTCGTGACGTATTATCCTTATTATAGGCGCACTTAATAAAGAAAGAAAGAAAGAAAGAAAAATACTTTATTCCAAAAAATGCTTACAATGGAATGTTAACAAGCAGAATTAAAGTTACAAGTATAAAACAAAACAGAGTAAGTAAAATATTATTCCATAGTAAGCACTTAGGAAGTGGATGGCACTCAGCGATTGCTGTGGCAGCCACAGCACTGATATTCTGTGCCACCATTTTTCCTTTGGGGTGTGCAGCCCAATCAGCATGACTTACCACTATTTATAACTAGGTATTACACTATAAAATGATTAAAAGTATGAACAACAACAGAAAAAATGATGATAATAATTAATAACAATGGTGTCGTTGAGGTATTTCAAATAATAAAAAAATAAAAAATGAGTTAACCTACTTAATACAAGACTCAACATACTTTTTAACAAATTTACGTAGCTTAGGAAACCAGAAAACAGATTGAATTTTCCCGATTGTCTTTGATACACCTAAATGACCAGCGTCATCGTGGTTAGATTTGCATATTTGCCATCGAGCATTGCGAGGAATTACCAAACAAAGCTTACCATCAACTCTCCTGTACACTCTACTATAATTTTTAACCACATAATTTTTCTTAATTTCGTTAACTTCATCATCTGACTCAGGTTTAAGAATTTTATATAATCGGGATATATCGGGATCTGTTATTTGTTACGTCAAGAGCTAGTTATCAGTTTCGATACTATAGACTGTGATTGCAGAATTATCGCTATCCTCGGGTGTTAATTTTGTGTTACGGCTCAGTGCGTCTACATGAGTCATACGAATGCCTGGACGATACTCTACGCTAAGATTGAAATCGCTTACTAAAAGCTACCACCTAGCTATTCGGGGTATTAAGTCACGTTTAGTTAGTGTAGTTCTGAGGGCGTTACAGTCTGTCATAATTTTGAATTCTATCCCCAACAAATAGATCCTAAATTTCTTTAACGAACATAAAATTGCGAGGGTCTCGAGTTCATACGAATGCAAGTGACGCTCCTCGGGGTAGTTTTCCGACTAAAATAAGCTATCTGTTTGAGAGCGCGCGGCTCCGGCTGGCATTGCATCAATATTTCCCCAATGCCCAAGGAACTTGCATCCGTATGCAATTCAGTTTCAAAATTAGGATTGTATAGCGCTAAAATTGGTCGGTCAATTAATTTGTCTTTTAAGGTAGTAAATGAATGGGATTCTTCATCTGTCCATTTAAAAACATTGCCCTTTTTGAGTAAGTTTGTTAGAGGTATTCCCCGAAACTTTTGATAAATTTCCTAAAATAGCTCACTAGTCCCAAAAACTGACGGATTTCATGTACGTTTTGGGGAACAGGAAATTCTTTAACTGCCAAAATCTTATTTTTGTTAGGGCGTATGCCTTACGAGGAAATTTCATAACCCAAATAGTCAGGGGAATTATCGAAGAACGGCATTTAGATAATTTCAAAGTAAGCCCATCCTGTCGCAACAACTCTAAAACATTTCTCAACCTCTCAAATCCCTCCTCCAAGGTAACCGATGGCACAAGAATGTCGCCCAAATAAGCCAAAGCTGATTCATGACGTCTATTACCTATCATTGCATTCATTAGTCTCTGAAACACAGCTGGGGCATTTGCGAGAGCAAAAGGTATCCTTTTAAATTAAAGCCCATCTGGCGTTACAAAGCTAGCGGACGACTTTCTTTCGCCATTGGTACCAGGTAGTACCCAGAAGCCAGATCGAGGGATGTGAAGAATCAATTGTCACTAAGGTTTGTCAATTGATCGTCGATTATCGGCAAAGGAAAACAATCCTTCCTAGTTTTATTATTGAGTGCCCTACAATCAACACATAAGCGTTGTTCCCCTGTCTTCTTCCTCACTAACAGAATAGGACTAGCATAATTTGAATTAGACTATTGTATAATGTCATTCTGCAACAAGTCATCTATTATCTCCCTAACTTGACCCCTTTCCGAAAAGGACAATCTGTAAAGTCGGTAAACTACGGGTTTATCATCTAATAAGTCTATTTTCATTTCGGTCGAGCTGACACAACTAATTTCTCCTAGATTGAATGCAAAGCAATCGCGATAATTGAGTAAAAGCGAATGAAGGCTACCTAAAGTCTCTTTGTCAATTTGGGGACCAACTCTTATGTCAGAATCAGATATTAGTAAAGGTTCATATTCCGAATTATCTTTTGTTACTCTATTTGTATAGGCTGAACCTCTCTGAAAAAAACAAGTTCTTTTAGCAATAGGACTTTTCTTGGATAATGTAAGATCTTGACCAGATAAATTAGTCACGGGCAAACAACACTTCCCATCAACAACCCTATGAACTCCCTGGTGCACAAAGTGCTCTTTTCTAGGCTCACAGTTGCAGTAACCTTCAATATAAATATCTCCACAAAAGCTAATGTCGGATGCGGTAACTTCAACTAGTTATCTGCCTGTTTGGGTTCATTTCGTAAGATTAACGGCTCTAGTTTACAATTATTACTATTATGACCTACACGTTGGCATTTTAAACATTTAATAATGGGTTTGGGGCATCGAAAGTAAGGGTGTCCCTTTGAGTGGCAATTGAAATTGAAACACGTCACCGAACTTTCGCTTGAGGGTGTAGCGGTGTTACCCGGTCGAACTACCATATTATCATTACGTTTCCTATTGAATGTATTATTTCCTAATATGAGACGTTGGAAGCTTAGGAAATTCAATAAGTCTTCTGGTTCGCGACAAGTCAGTACCTGTGCACTGCTTGTAATCGATTTATCTAGTACTAGCTGTTGCCCGCGGCTCCGACCGCGTGGAACTCAGTGTGTCACAAAGTTAATCCTGCGTTAATCCCGACCCCACACATATTAAGACACACTCCACACATCTTAAGAACAGTTGATTTTTTACTACGTTTTAGTAATACCGTACAAAAATCCGTTATGTAGATCTTGAGAAAATCGATAAAAAGACTTTAAGATATAAACGTCGGGGTTTTTTCATTCCAAACTATTATATTTTTAAACTACATTGGTAGTTTTTCATTCGGGTGCCAAAACATAAAGACCAGCTAAAGCGATGCTGACCCTCGAAAAAGCAACATAAAGTTGATCATGAGAAAAAATGCCGGTTCGATTCCCGATATATGTATAGATATCCCGATATATAGATATTAATGAGCCCGCGACTTCATTCGCTCATGGAAGCTTTTCCCGCGTAAATCTCGATCCCGCGGGAAGTCCGGAACAAAAAGTAGCTTATATAATGCTCCATAACCTCCTCTACCTCCCACTGAAAGTCCCACAAACATCTGAACCCACGACCTCATTCCCGGGTATGAGTTTTTACCGCGTGAATCCTAATCCCGCGGGAATTCAGGGATAAACAGTACCCTATATGTTGCTTCAAAACTTCCTCAATCTCCTAGTAAAGGTCGCATAAAAATTTAAGCCCGCAACTACGCGCAGGAGTTTATTCCGCGTAACTCCAGATCCCGCGGGATTTCCGGGAAGATAGACTTGTTAGTTTTATATTAATGTTTGTTTAGAAGCTATTTATACCCCATACGCGAAGAAGGTTTTCCCGCGTAAATTCCGATCCCGCGGGGTTCGGGAGTTTTTGCGTGAAGGAGTATAATATTAGTATGGAAAGTATGGATTAGCGAACCCCCCTCGCTTCGCTGCGGGACCCGTAAAGTATCAGCCGCGTAGGTCCCGCTCCCGTGGGAATCTCAGGATAAACTCCCGGTCCCACAGGATTTTCGACAAGACAGACTTGTTAGTTTTATATTAATATGTTTGTTTAGAAGCTATACCCATACGCGTAGGAGTTTTTCCCGCGTAAATTCCGATCCCGCGAAATTTCCGGGATAAAAACTATCCTATGTGTTAATTCAAGTTAACCTCTATATGTGTGCCAAATTTCACGGAAATCGGTTCGGCAGTTTTTGCGTGAAGGAGTATAATATTAGTATGGAAAGTATGGATTAGCGAACCGCCCTCGCTTCGCTGCGGGACCCGTAAAGTATCAGCCGCGTAGGTCCCGCTCCCGTGGGAATCTCGGGATAAACTCCCGGTCCCACGGGATTTTCGACAAGACAGACTTGTTAGTTTTATATTAATATGTTTGTTTAGAAGCTATACCCATACGCGTAGGAGTTTTTCCCACGTAAATTCCGATCCCGCGAAATTTCCGGGATAAAAACTATCCTATGTGTTAATTCAAGTTAACCTCTATGTGTGTGCCAAATTTCACGAAAATCGGTTCGGCAGTTTTTGCGTGAAGGAGTAACAAACAAACAAACAAACAAATACACAAACTTTCACATTTATAATATTAGTAGGATTTCGTGGATAATACAATCGACGGCCTTTTTACCTTTTATTTCACATCGGTTTAATAACGTTAACTTATCGTAGAAGTACTCTCGCATACTTTCGCCACGGCGAGTAGTGCGAGCTAACATTTCCTCGAGAAGCCGACCATAATTTTGCTCATTCGGGAAAGCTCTTATGAGTTTGTCCTGCCACTCTGACTAACTGAAAACAACACTAGGAAGGGCTTCAAACTACTTCTTTGCCATACCAGAAAGTTTCTGTAGAGCAAAATGTATGGTCTGCTTCTCGTTCCATTCATAGATTACGGCACATTCGTTTACTTTCCTAACCCAACAGTCCATATTCTGAGAGATGAGAAGATTATTATTATTATATAGAAGGTTATTTAAATTACTCGTCTTGCTCTTATGGTCTTGAAGGGTATAGGTAAACATATCAAGTACCTCTTTAGTAGACCACCTGCCTCTCCTCTTGGAACGTCTCTTATTCGAACTCCGTGAACTACGGGGTGACTCACTTCTCGATGGGCTGGAGCTAGATGACTGCTTACGTCTCTTCTTTGATTGCTTTTTGGCTCTTTTAGATTTAGCTGCTGCTCTGGAGGAGGACCGTGAACGTCTTCCTTGGCGCTCATCTTTACGAGTAGGCGAGCCTTCAGGAGTCATCGTTTCGTCAGAATTCGTAAATCAAAAGAATAAAGTATTATTATAATCATGCCAGTATATCAATTTATTGTCTAAACTTGTTTAAAACTCTGTTTTCATTTCGTATTTACAATAACATAAGGTAAAAGAAATAATAATAAATATGTCGGAGACGGAATTAAAATTAGATTAAAATCAAACTAAATAAATCATTAAACTTTGAATAAAACGTAAATCCGGAACTGTAATTTAAATGGCAACACTGTACGAATTGTAAACGTGTCTCGATGGGATATCGGAGGGGGAACCCAACAGAGGGCACCTGTGGAGTCGGCTACGAAGAGCGGGGACTTCTCGAGCAGACGTCGAGCTGAACGGTCGCATTAAGTTAACTAGTGTACTTTGTAATAAAATCCTATACTGCGTCGTACCTATGCCCGACGGCATAACGTTTCTCTAAGTGTATTTCAGTCGTACCACCAAGCCATCATCAAGTACGGACGTGTTCAAAATTATATACTAATCATAATTAAATATTAATCTATCATTCTTTTGATAAAGTCTCTAATTCCATAGAGTTACAGTAAAAATTCCAGTGGCTCTACTCGAACAGTAAAATTAATAAAATTGTGCACAATCAGCTGGTCACCGGTCATTGTCGTTTGCTGCAGTCGTCGCGCGGCGGTACAATACAGGTCAGCGGTATTATTATTCCACACTATTAGACACATTACAAGAAATCAAATTACCAATAAATATGAACTGCTTCGGTTGCAACAACGTCATCCGTGGAGTTGATTATATGGAATGTACGCACTGTCATCATACATACCACCGAAAATGCGTAAATAGTCCTTCAACTGTCGACTGGCTATGCCCTATTTGTATCTCCAAAGTACCGAAAGGGGATAACACTCCAGTTAGATCTGGAACCGGGACTGGATCGGACTCACCCAATATGTATATATCACAAAGAAAAAAACGACCAATCACGGATGTGGATAGATCAGAACCAATACTAACTTTACACGACATCCGCGTCATACTGCGCGAAGAGTTGCAGGCTCAGGACTCTCGCCTTGTTAAACGGATAGTGGAACTCAGCTCACAATTGAACGAATACAGACAGTCAATGAATTTTCTAAGTGAACAATTTGATAAATTGCAAAGAGATAACACATCCCAGCAAGCCAGCCTAAACATACTCAAAAAAGAAAACGAAAGCCTACGTAGCAGTTTAAATACATTGACCACCCGTTTGAACCAATTGGACCAGGTTTCGCGTGCTTCAAATATCGAGATTCAATGTGTTCCCGAAAAAAGGGAGAAAATTTGGTTACCCTTATAAAACAAGTTGGTCGTGTTGTTAACTGTCCCGTAAATGATAGTGATATTCATCATTGCACCAGAGTTGCAAAAATGAATTCTGAGAGTTCCCGGCCACGAAACATCGTTGTTAAATTGAGCCACCCTCGACTTCGTGACACACTACTTGCGGCAGTTTACGCTTATAATAAAAAACATACGGGTGATAAGCTGAATTCCAGCAATCTGGATATTGAGACCGAAAAAAAGATCCCTGTGTACATCACGGAAAATCTGTCTCCAGAAAACAAGTCCCTGCATGCTTCAGCCAGAAAACGGGCAAAAGAACTTAATTACAAATTTGTTTGGGTCCGAGCTGGAAGAATATTTATGCGCAAAACGGAGACTTCAGAGCATATTTTTGTACGTGATATGGACACCCTAGCTAAACTGTCGTAAACGCCTTCACCGTGTTAATCAATGACTTTTAAGATCAATTGCCTAACTTATTTTTTCCATTTTACTTAAGTATTTAATGTAATTAACTTCTTCATAATTCAGTTTTTAAAATGTTATAATATGTATTTTCAAACAAAAGTTATAGGCATTAGATATATTTTACATAAACAAATTATAAACTTATCTTATGACATACATAGTTGTACTGACATGGCTAATATCAGCGAACAATAAAGCAGGCTAATATCATATCTACGAACTGCTTAGAGATAGATACACTATAAAAAAAATACAAATAAAAAAGAATACTTAATTATAAAATCGGAAATGTTAATTTGGGAAATTATACAATTTAACTATTATTTGAGCCGCAGGCGTTGATGCATCAGCGGTAGGTAGCTTCTCAAATTACAACACGTAGTAGGTACCCGTGTAAACAACTCGGAAAGTCAGTACAATTATGTAACCAAGTAATTAGTATTATTTTATGTTTAAGATTTAAAACTGTGTATTTGTATTAACTTTTGAGAATAACAACCTAAACAAATATGTATGTATGTAAATTCACACATATCACAGTTTATTTTTTGTTCTTTAAATCCATGTTTTCTTTTCATTTAGGAATTGTAATTTTATACATAGTTATATTTTTTATTATTATGATTAGTTGAATTTAAAGAATGGCCACGTACTTGTTATTATATTTTAATTTTTAGATAGACTTTATTTCTAAGATGTATGCACGTCCACTTTGCAGGTCGTGGTTACCTATAATTAAGGCAACATTTAGTTTAAATTCCAGATAAGGCTTATATAAGATATAAAATGTAAAAATGTGTGTCTTGTTGGTGACCCTAATAAATAAATAAATAAATAAATAAATAAATAAATAAATAAATAAATAAATAAATTCTGAGTTCGGTTGGTCGGGTCCAGGTTAGACCACGGAAAATCCGTGCGACCCGTGAATGACTCTATCGGCCGTAGTGAGTTCGACCGTACCAGTAGTTATTTCGTAGTCGTAGCCCGGTAGAAATCGGTGTCTCTCGAGGAAACTCGAGTAGTCCGTGGGTGCGCGGTGTGCGTTTAACTCTGGCCGAGGTCGTGGTCTATTTAGACCGTATCGTGTAGCAGCAGGAGTGCTGTACACGTGCTATCCACGAGATGGATATGCGTACTGTTCGGCGGGAGAGCCGTGGCGATAGAGGTCATTCGTACTCGGAAGTTTCAGTTTCAATAAACTCAAGTGTAACTTGTTATTTTGGTAGAGTATGCGTACAGTTTTGGTTATGATAACTACGATGGTACTTGGCTCACGGCTGTAGAATTTACGTGTAATGAATTAGTGGCGATTTTGCTATCAATGTTGTTTTGCAATCCATTTGTGATTTGGTTACAATAATAATTAATCTACGTTCATAAAATTGTTAAAGATAAAGGGGGTACATAGATTAGATTTGGTAGTCTGGTCGAAAAGAAAAACAAACGTTTTAAAGTCAGGCATTTTATTATGCATTCCGTGTTGGTACAATTTTTAATTGATAACGAGATATGACGCACAGTCCAGTGACTTTTATCAAACGTGTAATGTTCGTGATAGTTATTTTGGTTTTCGGTTATTTGGTGCGCCGCTTAACGCTGAAAAGGATTAATTGGAGAAAGATAAACACACACAAAATAGTTTTTGTGCTCAACTTGACGAAGTATTTATTCCATTTATCGAGTACCTACAACGATAATAAAAGCCTACAACAATAATAACAATAAAAGCGTAAGCTAGTTTTTAAAAAGTGAACGGTTTGGTTGTTCATTGGTGACGTCGATCGAATTAGTTGCTCATTGGTTCGCGTTGTTTTAAAAGTGAAACACAATACAATTCTCAGAGATTTTATTTACTATGTGACAAAATAATTTCGATATTCTAAATACCCGCGTAGTTCGTTGTTAATTTTAAATATTGTGTAAGCGTTATCTAATGATCCAAAACATTGTCGTTAGAGTTATTACAGACGAATTGGTTGGATTCTTACCCGCTTTAGTCACTATATTTTCGAAATAAATAAAGTCGGCGTAAGTGTTTACGTCCGATTTCTGATGCGTTTAGGAAGCGTTTCTAGGTTATAAGGAACTGGAGACCAAGACCTTTTCTGGTTCCTATCTGCAACTAAGGGTGACATCACCTTGTTGTGGTAACATGAAACAAGGTAAAAGTGAAACGGCGTTTTTGGTATGACTTTTATTTTATTACACCTGGTGTGTTGGAGTTTTATAACTTCCATTTTATTTTCGTTCCTTGTGAAAATATGACCTTTTGTTGTGTCTTGTAATTAATGAACAATGACAAAAGATAACAATTAAGATATCGGAAGTTCAGTGAATTTTTTAATTAAAGTAGCAGTTGGGTACAATCAGTTCCCCAATTATTTTTACAAGTGCAGCACACTTCGATTGGTTTTGGTTTACCTTGTGAAACCAATGAGTTTTGAAGTAATCTCACATGTGACGATGCAATGTGCATCGTTCTGTTTTCAGATAAGTTTTCGAGGATGCACAGGCAGCAGCACACGCAGGTTACACATGTGTTGTCTGGAGCCGAGTCGACGGCTGCGTGCGTGCACTCGTGGGCTTCCTGGAGTTCATTCGTGTGACATTGAAGGAGGAAGCTCTGGCAACTGGCAGCCGCAGATCGGACGCAGCGAAACAGGTGATCTGTATCGTTCATACTTGTTTTATAATAGCTTAAAGAAGTAGTAAATTAACTTTTCTTTTCGAGACGTAGTTCACTTGGTAAAAGACTATTTTTGAGAGATTTAGTTTTCGGTCAACTTGTCGAACGGAACTTTTGAAATTGTAATTGAATGGTGTTGTTACTTTGAAAAATGCATGGCCCTTATACGAGCACTGGAAAGAAGTATTCTGTGCTGTTATTGGTGGATGGACGTTGCATGCAGATGAGAGCTATGTATACGGTTGTTATTTTTGAGAGAAGTGCATGATTGTACTTGAGTATCGTTCGATAAGTCAACCTGTTTGAGAAATGATAACTTTTTAAGAAAAGTAGCTTTAATGAGAAATGTAGTTTGTTTTGGATTAATCTGTAATGTGATAGGATAAATAAAGCGACATGTTGAACAAACCTTTTTAAGATTATTTTTGATAAAAGCTCGAAATGATCATCTGGGTAGTGTAGTGTTTGCAACCGGATGGAGGTTGCATGCGGGGATGACTGGATAGAGGTTGCCTATTGGGTTGTTGCTTGTAACTGGATGGAGGTTATAAGGGTGATGATCAGGACCGGATGGAGGTCAGGGTGCGAGCACTGCAATATTTCAATGAGTTTCCTATTATTTGAATGAGTATGGGTGTTGATCGACATGTCAGCTTTGGCCTTTGAGAGAAATAATCTGTTATGATCTTCAAAATTTCTAATGATTTGATAAGGTTGTTTTTATTCCCTGCCCACTTACGTCAGGAAGGGCCGAGCTTTAAGAGATACTTTCGTTTGTGTTTATTGTTACAGGTAAATTCCAACACCACAGCCGATCGAGTCATCCAGTTTTACGACGATTGTACGACGACGTATTGCGTTAAACGTTAAAAACAAACCCGCGTTAATAATAAATTTGATAATTTTGCTCTAAACAAGTGTCATGTTATGGAGTTTGTTTAGCCGTCTTCTTCTCCATAGCGACACCGGAAACGGCGCGGCGGGAGTGTAGGTAGTTAGGGCTAAAAATAAATGCGAAAAAAACTTAAAACAAAAACTTGGCGTTCAATAAAAGAAATTTTAAGTAATCTAAAAACTTGTTGTTCAAATTAAATTTGTAGTCTCGTTTAAAATTAGTAGCTTTTGCTGAATAAAATAAAATTAGAGCTTTGTTGTAACCTAAAGTAAAAGGCATCACACGAGGACGTGTGCTAGTCAGAATGGCCGTGTCGGAGACGGAAATAAAATTAGATTAAAATCAAACTAAATAAATCATTAAACTTTGAATAAAACGTAAATCCGGAACTGTAATTTAAATGGCAACACTGTACGAATTGTAAACGTGTCTCGATGGGATATCGGAGGGGGAACCCAACAGAGGGCACCTGTGGAGTCGGCTACGAAGAGCGGGGACTTCTCGAGCAGACGTCGAGCTGAACGGTCGCATTAAGTTAACTAGTGTACTTTGTAATAAAATCCTATACTGCGTCGTACCTATGCCCGACGGCATAACGTTTCTCTAAGTGTATTTCAGTCGTACCACGTTTTAACATAGCCTAAAAGCTTTAATCAAATTAAGTTAAACTGTGTAAACCCAATTTAAATCATGAAGACACGTATTGAACGCCCACTGTGTTTTATTTCTCACCTTACAACCTGATAATCGGAGCATTATACCACCATCCTGACAAGTGTCTCCGAGAAATATATTATCATCCTAAATCATCTTTGATTAAAAATAAAATATAATAACCTAGCTTTATCGTTAACTAGTAAATCCGCCCTCGCTTCGCTTCGGGAAACCAGTCCCTTCAAAAATCTCTATAAATTTTAACAAATTATGTTATTCCGATGTCTGCGCTATATTACTGCAAAGTTTCATGGAAATCCGTTCTGTAGTTTTTGCGTGAAAGAGTAACAAACCCACACATACACTCACAAACTTTCGCATTTATAATATTAGGATAGGATAGGATACGCTCTAATGGACACAAACCATTCAATAAACAAGCTTAGCTTTTTATTAGATTGAAATTCAAATTCGTTTATTGCATTATTACAGGCAGTATTAGATATTTTTACATGAATTCGTGTCTCTGTAATATACCTTAAGTAGGTGTGCAAATTTATTAAAGTATACTTTGCTTCCTAATCTAGATACACATGACCTCTATTCTAACACTCTATATGCTGATGGTTCAGTAGGCATACATAGCCTCTAATGACTAAGCACACATGGCTCAATAGGCATACATAGCCTCTAATGACTAAGCACACATGGCTCAATAGGCATACATAGCCTCTAATGACTAAGCACACATGGCTCAATAGGCATACATAGCCTTTAACAACTAAGCACACTTGGCTTCCTACTCTAGGCACACATAACCTCTAACAACTAAGCACACGTGGCTTACTATGGATTTTTAGCCTTTAATTATCTTAGGTATACATAACGTCTAATAAAAGTGCACACCACGTATAATGCTGGACTTCTAATCTAATCTAAACTTCTTCTAATTCGTAATGAAATTAATTAATACTTAATCATATGAACACTTGTACGCACCTTAGAGTGGGTCCTTTTTCTCACTTCTGAAATGTGACGAATTATCCCAATTCAGGTCCCGGTGTATAATAAAACCACTTGCTTTGTAACAACGATTATATATTTCTAGTCACTCTTGCTTATAACCCTTCACAATAATAATCCTTATTATTAACAATTGCATAGTTATAATTAAACTCAGATAATAATACTGCACGTCTGTCTCCGACGAGACGATGGATCAGAATGCCTCCACTTTTAGAAATCATCGACCAAGTAATTTCATTCAAGAATGAACGAAATGTATCCATTCATCTGTTCGTTCTTCACAGACTATCAAAGTAAAGGCATTTTGAATCGACTTAATTACTAATATCGATTAAAACATATGAATGAAATACAATCATCGAATAAATTGAATATACTTAAATATTAAATAAAATAAAGTTGATTTATCTGACGAATTTGTAAAACAATATAAAATAATCATAAATTCATTACATGTAAAAATCGAAAAGATATAGTAAGTCTTTCCGTTGAACGCACTATTGAACTGGCCTGTGTGGAACTGGAGCGATATATAATAGTCTGTGTATACCGGCTAGGGATTGCAATCCGGTTTTTCGGATCTGGTAATCCGGCGGATCCGGCGTGTTTTTGGACCTACCGGATCCGGAGAGTCGGCGCCGGATCCGGTACCGGATCCCGTAAGGCGAAAAAAGCGCGAAAAACAGTACTTACTGTGTTTAAAAGTGATTTGATTTTCCATAAATACGTATTTTATTTTACTTTTTATGTCTATCTATCTATCTATCAGCCTATCGAAGTCCACTGCTGGACATAGGCCTCCCCTTATTGGCGCCACTCCGACCGGTCCTGAGCCCTCTGAATCCAACGGTTTCCCGCTGTCTTTTTCAGGTCATCAGTCCACCTTGTCGGGGGGGTGTCCTATGCTCCTTTTTCCAAGACGTGGTCGCCATTCGTAGACCTTT
Organism: Hesperia comma; assembly: GCA_905404135.1. Classification (NCBI taxonomy): domain Eukaryota; kingdom Metazoa; phylum Arthropoda; class Insecta; order Lepidoptera; family Hesperiidae; genus Hesperia; species Hesperia comma. The sequence continues at coordinate 14,721,358 of FR990013.1, read as the reverse complement.
TCTACACCATCGGCCATCCGTCCTTCGAACGATGTGGCCTGCCCATTGCCACTTCAGCCGGCTAACTCTGAGAGCTATGTCGGTAACCTTCGTTCGTCTACGAATTTCATCGTTGCGAATCCTTTCTCGTAGCGAAATACCTAACATAGCCCTTTCCATAGCGCGCTGTTTGACTTTGAGCCTTTTAATGAGGGCAACTGTAAAAGACCACGTCTCAGATCCGTATGTTAACACTGTCAACGTGGCAACACACATTGCTCGAACACTTTCGACTTCAGGCACTGGAGAAGTTTGGATGACATGATATGTAATACAGAAATTTTTATGTATTAAATTGCAACCTCGATATAACAAATTAGAAAGGGAACAAATAAATATTCATTACTAGAGAACCGCCCGCGCTTCGCTTCGGGACCCGTAGGTAACAGCCGCGTAGGTCCCGCTCCCGTAGGAATCTCGGCCAAAGATAAGCCTATAATATGACATACTGGAACATCAACATCAGAATCCGTCCTGTCTTCACTCACGGCTAACATAGCCGTGGGGATTCAGTTTCGGGGCCGGTGGCCCCCCGACTGAGGTGTCTGCCGCGGTCCGTAACAACGGACCGGTCGTTGGGTTGGGCCCCTGTATGGGTCCTCGAAGATTGTCCAGATGGTGATGTGGAGTATGGGTGTCTAGTCCGGGGAGTCATGATGATTTTCACGCCGCCCGGGCGATCAGGCCCTACCAGGTGAGACCCGCTGGTGGGAAGCCCAGCAGGAGCCGATCTGCGACCGGACGGCGGCTTGCGGTCTTGTCCGAGGTGGTTCATGTCGGGCTGCTCCCGCGCAGTAGGTCGCGCGGGAGTGCCCAACGGTCCGGGGGGCGGGCGTGGAGCGGCGCCAGGTTTCGCAGGTGCAGAAGCCGCGCCGCGTCCGCGCGCGCAAACATCCGTTGCGCTAGGTCCTCCACGTGGGCGTCCAGGCTCTCAACTCTGAGGTCCCGCTGGATGGTGGCGTTCCTCATGCACCACGGCGCCCCTGCCAGCCGGCGCAGCGTCTTCGATTGAACCACGCGTAGACGCCTGCGTTGTGGTTCCCTCGGTAGCGCGTACCAGGCTGGGGCCGCGTACGTGAGTCTGAGGCGGATGTAGGTCTTCCAGATGGTGGTTTGACCCTCAACGGGAGACTCGAGGAGAGCGCTGGACGTAGCGCTACAGCTGCTGCCTTGGCGTGATTTACGACGTTGGTCACGTGGGGCTTCATAGTCAGGGAACAGTCCAGGGTTACCGTTACCCCATGGTACTTGGCCTGTCTTGTCCAGGCAATGTCTTGGTTGAGGAGCTTTAGAGTGGGGTCGCGCATCGTGGTTCCTCCGAATTGGATGGCCTGCGTCTTCCCTACGTTGATTGCCATCCTCCACTCGTGTAGCCACTTGGGGAGGGCGTCGAGGCATCTTTGCATTTTAACGGCGGCGTGACCTGACTTAATCGAGGTGGTCATCAGGTACGCTGCGTCGTCTGCGTAGAGGGCGAGCATGGCGCCCCCCTCCGCTGGAATATCGTTCGTGTAGCACGAGTAGAGGGTAGGCGAGAGGCAGCTTCCTCAACATCAGATATAACATTTGCCTATGATATAAGTAAATTACATCTACTATTTGATAGCGTGATTCAGAACTTGCAAATGAATTTTACTAAGGGCATCTATTAACAACATCCGGAACTAAATATCTAGCAACTAACAAAACATCGATTTTCCCATAGGAATGAGATGTTTTTCCGCGGTAAAAAGTAGCCTACGTCACTCTCCACCCTCCTAACTATCCCCATACACATAAACCATACCATATAATAGCCATGTTGCGACGTGAAAGAGTCACAAACAAACAAACACACTTTCACATTTATAATATTAGTAAGGATATCAAGTAATTCGTTAAACTGAGGTTTGCTATATTGACGCAAGGGTGGTCTAAAATTTGTAATTAAGAGGCAAAAAATTCACCTAAACATTATGTTACATCACTCATTTTTTACAGCGAACTTTTGCTAATATATGATAACATATTTTTATTAAATGACTCTGTGTATTTTCTTTTTAAAACGATTAGGTAGGTAACAATTTTTCCCGAACTTTAAGCTACTTATATCAAATTTTTTCGTCTAAGGTTTTTTTCAGCGTGGGTAGTTAATGATATTTCGCTTTTCTGCGACTGATAAGCAGCACCTTTTACGTTTCTGAGCTATTGCAACTGGAATCTTTAACAATAGTGACGAGCAGCACTGTTTTCATTACTGTTCATCAAACGACTTCGATTGTTTTACAAAAAAAACCTTGCATTCGTAAAAAATCGTAATGTAAAGGTATATTTTACGTTGACTCTTATGGATAATTCAAGTTGTTATATTGAGGTTCCGTATATGAAGGTTGCAAACTCACAATCACTGAATACTATGCCCTAAATAACTTTAAAGTCAATCCGGATGACGAAAATTCGACCGGATCCGGCCGGATTGAAAATGATACCGGATTGCAATCCCTAATACCGGCCCCCATCCAGTGACTTTAACTACATATTTTGAAGATTCGCTAGAAGATGTACTTAAGCGATTGTGCACATCAAAAAAAGAATTAATAGTATGCGGTGATTTCAATGTTGATATTTTAAATCAAACTTCATCGACTGTTAGGTTGTTAGATTTATTCAAGTGTTTTAATTTAATACCACTTTTTCATAAACCAACTAGAATAACTGCGACATCAGCTACCTGTCTCGACAATATTTTCTGCAATTGTCCAATTTTAGAAAGAGAAATTTTTAGCAGTTTAAGTTCCGATCACTGTGGACAAAGAATTCCTGTTTTAAATCAGATTATTAAGAGTAAGAAATTGATTAAATGTAGACCTATAACTAAAAATAAATTGTTAACTTTTAGAGACAGAATTTCATGAAAGATTGCTAATTCGCTTGCTTTTACTAAAAAAGACTCATCGAATCACTATAACATTTTGTTCAAACATGTCAATGAGGAATTTAATAAATTTTTTAAATATAAGTCTATTCAGATAAATAAAGAAAGTAAATTTAGCGATTGGGCTACTAAGGGCATTTTCAAAAGTAGAAACAAGTTATACGACTTATATGATGAAAAACAATATAACCATAGTGCGGCTTTCTTGGAACATGTGAGAACTTATTCCAAAATATTTAAAGCCGTTTGCAAACATGCAAAGTCGCTATACATTAAAGACAAAATTTTAAACTCGGATAACAAAATTAAAGCTACTTGGGATGTTATTACTTATGAAACAGGTACTAAGAAAGCACGGAACCACAATCTAGAACTAATTATTAACGAAAACAAAATAACCTCAAATAACGAAGTAGCAAACGCTTTTGAAGATTACTTTCGTAATATACCAATTACACTTACGAACTCTTTACAATCTTCTCCGGCAACAGCATATACTCTTTTAGAAGGGCTCGTTAGTAAGTGTAGTGTTGTGTTCGAATTTAAGCATACTACGACAGCAGAGATAATTAAAACATTCCAGTCTTTAAAAAATAAAAAAACAGGTGACTTATGGGGGGTTATTAGGTGGTAGAGCCTAGAGTTCGCCCGGGGTAGTACCACCGCCCGCCAAGGTACTCAGTACCATTCCTACCGTCATAATAATTGTTTTTAAGAGCAATTGTGTTCCGGATAGGAAGGTTTGTGGAGCCGGTTTCACTTTTTTAGAGGCGACCATCTCAGACCTCAGGGGTAGCAACGCATCTGTGACCGAATTGGAACAAGACTCATACTAACAATAACTAACTGACTATTACTAACATTAACTAACAGGACTAATTATCACTAACATACCCTGTCCTCGCACTTATTAACAAACTAACCAACTAATATTCTAACACCATCTACTAACTGGACTAACCATCCTAGTCCCTTTGAGTCTTGTTCTAGGTCGGTCACAGTTGTTATGGGCGGCAGGGGAAGGGTGGTACTGCATGCTCGTTTGCTATCTTAATTCCATAAAAAAAAAAAAAAAAAAAAAAAAAAGTGATAAACTATATCATAGATGTTGTAGCCCCTTACCTAGCAGTAATCTTTAATAATTGTGTAGATCTGGGTACTTTTCCCGATCTGATGAAATGTAGCAAAATTATACCTCTTTTTAAGTCCGGAGATAAAACAGACGTTAATAACTACATACCAGTTGCATTTTACCAACATTCAGCAAGGTCTTTGATAAAATTATGTTGAATCAAATGATCACTCATTTCTCTGTCAACAACCTACTTCATAATGTACGGGTTTATTAAAGGTCGTAGTACAATCGATGCGGGTGCTAGGCTCTTAAAACATATTTATGAAGCCTGGGAAGCATCTCAGAATGCTATAGGTGTATTTTGTGATCTTTCGAAGGCGTTTGATTGTGTACAACATGAAACATTACTTTTGAAACTGGGTCATTAAGGCCTAAAAAATAATCATCTTACTTAAATCATAGAATTCAAAGTGTCTGTATAAACGGAGCTAAATCATCAGGCTCACCAGTTACGATTGGTGTCCCTTAGGGCTCAATTTTAGGTCCATTTCTTTTTTTAGTTAATATAAACGATCTCCCATTCCATGTTAGTAATTATGCTAATGTTGTACTGTTTGCAGATGATATATCTCTAATATTTAAAACTAATAGAGATAAAATAAATTTTGACGATGTGAACAGTACTCTTGCCCATATTTCATACTGGTTTTCCATTAATAACTTAGTTCTTAACACCAATAAAACTAAATGTGTAGAATTTATTTTGCCTAATGTAAAAGTCGGCATTACATTAGATTGAATAATGAGCTATTAAACTTTGAAAGTTCAGCAGTATTTTTAGGAATAACCCTAGACTGTAAACTCCAGTGGGGAATCCATATAGCGACTCTTGCGGGTAAGCTCAGTAAGGCTGTTTATGCTATAAGAAAAATACGACAATTTACAGAGCAGTGGCGATTCCTGGTGTTTATAATTGGGGTGGCTCCAGCTTTTGTTATATAGGGTGTAGTGTTAAGTGCGCATAACCGGAAAACCATTTCTTCAGACGGACAATCTAACAAACTTGCAGACTTTCATTAAGGAACCTACTTTGAAATCGCAAAAAAGAAATTTCATACAATTTGACATTTTCATTTTTGTATGAAATAGCTGATGTTTTTTCGCGATTTTAAGGTTGGTCCCATAGTGAAAGTCCATTTTCCACTATCAACCGTTTTTCGGCAAACGATCTCGTCGTGACAGGACTTTCTAAAAGTTCTTGTATCACAGATTTTGTTGAATCACTCATAATTTCATGTCATTTCATTATTAACTAATTACCTACTAAATTAAAAGTCAATTAAATCAATAGAAAGATAGAAACCGTAATCACAAATCTACACTATCACGAAAAACATGCGAAAACTCGTTAGGTAGTGCGCCATTCACAGTGCCAGACCCGCGTTTCAAACTCAGTGATACCACAGTATAATTTTACTATGGTGATACTAAGCGATCGAAGAGGCACGGGCGGTGCGGGCTAACGACTTTGTATGGACTATGCATGCGCTAGCAGAAGCGCATCGCTCGCCTCGGCCGCGCTCGGCACCGACCGAACGCGACGACAATCGGCCGCGACGCGAGTCGCGTTCGTGATAGAAGACCGCAGTGCTCGTAAAATGCAATTATTGTACCTAGGTCTAAATAATTAGGTTGTAAATATATGATTTTTTACATTTTATTTAATGCTTAAAAATTATGGTATGGCGGCGCCATACGCGCCATCTTAGAGAAATCGCCACTGTTACAGACGTGGAAACAGCAAAGCTTGTTTATTTTGCCTACTTTCATAGTATTATGTCCTATGGTATATTACTTTGGGGTAAGTCTGCGGACATCAATACAATTTTTGTATTACAGAAACGTGCTATTAGAGCAATATATAAACTAAAATCACGTGAATCACTGCGTGACAAATTTAAAAAAATAGATGTACTAACCGTAGCTTCCCAATACATATACAGCAACTTAATTTTTATTAAGAAAAATTTAGGTCTTTACAAACAAAAAAGCGATATTACCAATCGGCAAACACGAAATATGCACCATTTAGTAACTTCCTCGTACCGCCTGCGTAAGGTACAGCGGTCTTTTGTGGGGCTCGGTGTACGCTTTTATAATAAATTGCCAAAGTCCATTACTGATTTGCCCATACAAATATTTAAGAAACATGTTAAAACGCGACTTATACAAAAAGGGTATTACACAGTCGATGAATATTTAAATGACAAGGATGCTTGGAAGTAGCCATCCGCGACCAGTTCCGCTCCTGTTAGTACGTATAAAACTGTAGGTAGATGTAAGTGATCTTTTAAAAGATGCCGAGGAGTTTTTTTTTCACCATTTTTTTTCTCCTCCATTACAAACGAATATAAGGCACCTTTGCAAAAATGGCGGTAGAATCAAATAATGACATTCACAAGCGTATTTGTAAATACCTACGTGAAATAAACGATTTTGAGTTTGAGTTTGAGTTTTATACAAATAACGCGCGTGCTGCACCTTCACGTCCCACTGGGGAGCAGAGGTAGTTTGTTATCACTAGTATACAAATAACGCGAGTACTGCACCTTCACGTCCCACTGGGGAGCAGAGGTAGTTTGTTACTACCGCTGTACTAATTTTTTTTTTTATGGCCTGAAGGGCTGACGAAAAAGCGGACGAGCCACCTGATGGTAAGTGGTCATCGTCGCCTATGGACACGGGCAACACCAGGGGAGTCACCAGTGCAACGCCAGCCCTGAAGGAGAGCTCTTTTTACACCTTTCTTGAAGAACTCCATGTCATAGCGCTCCGGGAATACCTCAGGAGGAAGCTCATTCTACAGCTTGCAAGTTCGCGGCAAAAATGATCGTGAAAATCGAACTGTAGTCGTTCGCCACGGATCCAAGCGATGTGGATGGAACTTCAATCTTCGGCGAGTGGTGTAATGATAGAAGGGTGACGTTGGCACCAAATCGAACAATTCCTCGGAGCACTCACCGTTGTAAAGTCAGTAGAACACACAGAGACATCCTATATCTCTCCTAAGTCTTAGGTGTTCTAACCTGTTAGTGACTCGTAGGTCGTTGACAATTCGAACAGCTCGCTTTTGTACGGCGTCAAATGGGTTAAGCTGGTACTGTGGCGCCCCTGCCCAGAGGTGAGATCAGTACTCCATGTGAGGCCTGACCTGAGCTTTATAAAGCATCAGTAGATCCCTCGCATTGAATTACTGCTTCGCCCGGTTCAGGACGCCAAGCTTTTTGGAGGCCAGTTTGGATTTAGCTTCCAGATGAAACCGATACTGCACGTCACTCGAAATGTCAACACCCAGAATCCCAACACTTTTATTAACGGTGAGTGCGGTACCCTGGAACTGAAGCGCCATGACAAATGGGGTTTTCTTTCACTCTTGACAAAAATATAACCGAAATCCAGCATCGACAAGTAGGGGTAGCTCAAAAACTGCCCATCAGATGTCGCTCAAATTTTAATATTAACAGTATCACAAGACAAGCTCCAGTTTCCTGATAAAAAAGAATCATTAAAATGAGACCACTCACCTAAAAGTTATGAAGTAACAAGCATAAATTAAAACCACATTATTAAGAATAACTCAAAAACTGACCGTCAGATATCGCTTAAAGCAGTCGGTAGCCATTAGCTTTCGAATGTCGAAAGACTTTAGAATTTGGATCACCCAGTACGAAGTTCTGAGGTAACACACGTATTAAAGTACTAAAACAGGCGAATTGAGAACCTCCTGTGGGAATCTTCGTCCCACATTGTCATATTATGTATACAAGGTCTGTTCAAAAAATTGGCGACTTTTATGTTTTTTCGAAAATTATTTATTTTTTCATCAATCTTTATTTTGTGTCATTTAAAGTAATCCCCGTTAGATATTATACACTTGTGCCAACGTTTCTTTTACTCCTCGAAACACTTTAAAAAGTCGTTTTTTGTGATCTAGTTCAGCTCCTCCTGCGATGCCGTCTTTATCTCGTCAAAGGTAGCGTAGTGTCGTCTTTTTATGGGCCTTTTCAGTTTCGAGAACAAGAAAGAGTCACAGGGAGCCAATCTGGAAAATACGGTGGCTATCGTATCATTACAGTGGTTATTTTGGCTAAAAATCATGCACAAGTAACGATGTGTGAGTAGGGCCGTTATCGTGATGCAAAAACCAATTTTTGTTCTTCCACAAAGCCGGGCGGAATGCTTCGCGGTAATTGCGCATAACTTGCAGATAATATTCCTTATTGACAGTTCTACCCTTTGTCAAGAACTCATGATGCACCACGTACTGCAATCCATACTATTTTCTTCGTTTCATTAATGCTTTCGTCTGTTCTTGACGTGCTCGGGCGTCCGACACGTTGTTCGTTGTTCACATCTTCTCGGCCCTCTCAGAACATTTTGTATCACCGATAAACGTTGCTTGAGTCCAAGGTAGCTTCTCCATAAGCTATAGTCAATATTCGGAATGCGTCCGCGCATTTTATTTCGTTTTTAACACAATATTTAACACAGATTCTTTGATCCATTTTTTCGAATAGGCACAAATCGCAGCAGAGCCACGACACGTGCCATTAAATCACCTGAATGTTGAAAATGACCGAAATTCTCGGCATACATCAAAGACATGTGTACCAACATAACGCCACAAAAAAATTAACAATCGAATACTCGTAACCCACGGAAATTAAAAAGTCGCGATACTTATTGAACAGACTATGTATGTAATCTATACTAATATTATAAAGCTGAAGAGTTTGTTTGTTTGTTTGTTTGGTTGAACGCGCTAATCTCAGGAACTACTGGTTCGAATTGAATTTTTTTTTTTGTGTTGAATAGACCTTTTATCGAGGAAGGCTTTAGGCTATATAACATCACGCTGCAACTATTAGGAGCGAAGAAATAAAAGAAAATGTGGAAAAAACGGGGAAAATTATTCATTCTCGAGGGCTTTCGTTGCATGCGTTGCGAAAACGATTCAAGATACCAAAAATACATGTGTAGCCGCCCCGTTGGTATTTTCCGAGGGCGACTATACTCTTATCCAAATTAATGGATTAAAATGAGTTATTACAACTTATGTAAGACTTTATTATTGTAAGAAACTACCAATAAATGCTACAACTAAAGATACTACAAATAACAAAGATACTAACAAAACAATGAGCTTTACAAGAAAGACAATAGTGAGAGCTGAGAGGTCAGATGTTCGGAGATGAATGAACGCCAATAACCATAAACTTATCCTATTTATACTATTGCCATAAGGGCACGCGCGCGCGGCTACCGCGCGGGAAAGGTTCCGCCAATAGCAAGGCAGCGCGTCGTTGGCGCGCTGTCGCCGACCAATCGTAGGCGTTGCTAGGCACGCGTCCGCTTGGCGCGCAGGACATCTGGTGCTCCGTGGCGTAGCGTCGTCCGATTCCCAGAAGCGCCGGCGGTTTTTGTGGGTGCGATTCTAAGTAATTCTATGCGGTAGTATTCAGTGCTATTCATAATGCAGTACCCGACACCTTTTTTGCTGCTACCGAATAATAAATGTCATTCTGTGTAGGTTTCCGGTTGCACATGCACATGTAGGCGTAGGCGATTTATGGCGTTAGCTAACCTTTTTTCGGCTACCAAATAATTAATGTGTCTCTGTCCGTAACATTCTCCCCCCGGCGAGTTCTGAGCCTTCTTCCTGGATTGGGAGGACAGCTAATTTCCTTACAGGTCGCAGTAGCAGCCCGCCTTGTGTCCGCACTTCCGCATTTCTTACTATTCCGTCCGCACCCGGAAATGTCCGTGTCACGACGCCCCGTGGCCACACGTTGCGCGGGAGGTTCGCGTCCACTATTATAACTAATGAACCGGGTTTAACTGCCCCAGACGCATTTTGATCACGTGTTTCACCCCTTGGTACTAATGTAGGCAGGTACTCCTTTATCCAGCGCCGCCAGTACTCATCCGCTAGCCCTTGAGCCGCTCTCCACGTTTTTTTATCTGCTATAGAGTAAGGCACTGTGAGAGGTAGTCCGTCGTATTTCCCAAGTAAAAAATGATTGGGGGTTAGAGCCTCTTGATCTTCGATTGTAACTGCCACGTGCGTGAGTGGGCGTGAGTTAACTATGTACTCTGCTTCCGTTAACAGTGTGAGGAGGGTCTCTTCTCGCGGGTATTTTTCGTTGAGGGTGCTGCCGAGCGCGACCTTAACTGATCTGATGAGGCGTTCCCACGCCCCACCTTGATTCGGGGCTCCTGGAGCAATGAACTTCCATTGCACACGCTTATGCAGTGCGTACTCCCTTAGTGAGGATTCCCATGCGCTCGCTGCTTCGCGTAGCTCTACCGCTGCGCCACGAAAATTAGTTGCGTTGTCTGAGTATATTACTTGCGGCCACCCACGTCGTGCAGCCATTCGCCTCAATGCCATTATCGCTGAATCTGTGGTGAGCGAGGCTACTAACTCGATGTGGATCGCACGTGTTGTTAGACAAGTGAACAATGCGCCCCATCGTTTCTCGTGTCTTCGGCCGACGGTCACGAACATTGGGCCGAAATAGTCTATTCCTATGAATGTGAAAGGGCGTGTGTATGTTCCTAGCCTTTCAGGCGGTAAGTCCCCTAGTACAGGTTTCCGCGGTGCCGCTTTTCTTATACGACATAGCGCGCATTCCTTTTCTATTGCCTTTACTGTTGGCCTCAGTCGTGTTATCCAATACTTTTGCCTTAAGTTATTAACGACTGTTTCCCTGTTGGCGTGGAGGGCTTCTTTATGCGCACGTGCGACGAGCAGTCGAGTGAATGGATGTCGACCGTCAAGAATAATTGGTTGCTTTGTATTTTCAGGTACGTTCGCCGCGTTAATTCGGCCTCTAGCGCGCAGCATGCCTTCTACAAGAAACGGGTCTAGTTTTTTCAGCTTACTATCCGTACGCAACGCTTTCCCTTGTTGTAAGCGCAATATATCGACGCCGAATGCTTGATCTTGACTATATTTAATCCAGAGGCGTTCTGCGGCCAGCATGTGCTCCAATCCCAGTTCGGAGGCACGCTTTCTAAGTTTATCTACGAATAAGAGGACGCGTGCCGTAGTACTAATAAGTTTCTCGAACGACGAAAATCGTTTAACGTCGGGCAGGCACGCGTAAGGCATCTCTTTAACAGTTGTGTAAAAAACTGTTTCCTCTTTTTCAATTGGCGCGGTCGTTCGCTCTTTGGACCAACTGTCTTTCGGTTCGTACTGCAACTTTGGTTCAGTAAACGGCGAATAAGTCGCTTGCTTTGTTCCGAAGTTCACACTCGTTGCCTCGTCGACTACATTGTTTGAATGGTGCGCTCGCGGGTTGTATAGATGTAACACCGTCTCGGTTTGATTACATGCGATGCGGGGGGCGGTGCCTTGTACAGTCCAGCCTAATAGTGTTTTTGATGCTACTGGCTCCCTCTTGCGGCCGATGCGTAACTCTCTAGATGCTATAAGATGCCAGTAGTCCGCTCCAATTAGAATTTGTGGCTGCGCCTTTTCTAATAGGGTGTAAGTTGGTAAGTCACGCAGGTGTGCGTAACTTAAACATTTACTCGCCACCGTTTGAGTGCAAAGCTTTAAGTTACTGACGGTACGGGCGTTCATGGAATAGCTCGTTTCATTTTCTTCGCCACGTATTCTGATTTTCACTAATCGGCTGTTCGGTTCACATCGTTTAGCTGTCACGCCCTTGATCGTTAATTCTTTCGATGTCCCGTTAGCTCCTATACGTCGTGCGAGCCCGTCGTCAATTAAACTTATTGTAGAACCTTCGTCTAACAAGGCGTACGTCTTCTCGCTACCTTTTGGGCCAAATACGGTAACTGGGCACACTTTTAAAAGGACTTCGTTTTCGTTCGACGTCGACGCTGACAACACCGTGGCTTCGTTTTCGTTGCGCTCTTCCTGTGTCGTCGGCTGGCCATTGTTCAACATGTATCGGTGTAACAATGGGTTGTGACGAGCGACGCATCCATCTATGCCGCAGCTCTTGGCTTTACATACGTATCTGGGATGGCGTGAATTTAGGCAACGATAACAGATTCTTTCCGTTTTAGCCCACTCCCAGCGTTGGTCAACATTCATTTGTTTAATCTTGTTGCATTCCACGGTCTTGTGTAAGTCGCCGCAGCATATGCATGGTTTCATTGTATTCATTGTATTATGCCCACTTGCGGTGAAGACGGCGACTTCCCGTGTCCCTTTGTTTTCCCCGTGTTGTTTAGCCACTGTTTGCTCCTTAACCGATGCGCCCGAGTATGCGTAACGTAGCGCACGGTCGGCCTCGCGCATCATAAACGCCGACAGCTTAACGATTTCAGGTTCGTTATCGTAAGCGTTGTTTTCTGCGTAATCGCACCAGCGCGATCGTAGATGCGGGGTGAGCTTCTCTATAACTTCGCGTACCAACATCGGGTTCCGTAGATAACCTTTCTGGTCGATATTTTGAAGCACGCACACGATATTTTGTAATTTAATCGCGAACGTGTTCATTTCGCTGGCGCTGTTACCTACTCGCGGTAGGTGACGAATATCGTTCAGCGCACGGTCGGTGATTACTTCGGGTCGGCCGAAACACTGCTCTAGTGTCTTCATTATTTGTTGAGGGTCGGTCGCCGTAAACAATAGCGCTGAAACAGCCTCTCTTGCCTCCCCCCGTAGACAACTACGCAGCCGAGCTAAGTTTTCCACCGGTGTGAAGCCATGTACTTTCGTGGAGTCTCGCATGGCGGCTTTGAATGGTAGCCACTCTACGGCAGACCCGCTGAATGGCGGCAACTCTTGCGTCTGCCGTGGTGCTACTTTCGATCGCGCTATAATTTCCAACGCGTCCGCAAGTCGTTCCCACGCTTTGTCTTGGCGTATGGGCGAGCGTTGTCGGTGTGCATCGGGCGATCGGTTTCTGACTGGCGAAGTAGCATTTGGCGGAGTTGACGGTCGGTATCGCTGTGGCGATTTAAAGCGACGTTCGATTTCAACGCTCTGATGGTCTTCCGTCCATTGGGGCTCGTCCACGGTAGCCCGGCGCTCGCAGCGTACGGGTGTTCCCTCCCCCCGTATCATGTAAGGGGGATTACGGATCGTTGACGGATGCGGCCTCACTGTCTCTGGACCACATTTCCTTAGCCAATGATGGATGTTACCTTCAGTCGTGGCGTCATCGCTCTCCTGTTCCGTCTCCTCATTTGCTTCATCATTTTGTAGCATAGCTACATCTGCGTCCAACTTTCGCCTAATCAATGATTCTTCCATCTCCGCTTCTAGCTTTTTTCTTTGAAGCGCAACAATTCTTTTCTCTGCCTCGTATTCAGCTTGCCTGATCTTTGCAGTGATACTGGCCGTCGATTTTACTGAACGTACCGACGGTGCGCGTGACGGCAGTCGTGGCACAGGTAGATCAGCGTGGGATACTGAAGAACCAGGACGTTCTGTAGTTACCTCCATGTGGGGTGAGCGTCGAGCATGCCGTGCATTTGAAAGTGATGCAGGCGGAGACGCAGGCGGCCATTCCGATGCTCTAGCTCCTACAGGTGCTTCGTCGTGGTTTTTTGCCATACTTCGTGTCGTCGTAGGCATCTTCAGGTCTCGAAGTTTGTTCCCTTGTGTTGTTTATTAGTTCTTCAAATGTCTTGCGGTTTCTTTCTTAACGTCTTCATGCAGCAAATGTAGGTAGTCTTCTTAACTTATTGATGTGGATTGTAATCAGGACCAGCGAATGTAGCCTTCGTTTTTGACGTCTTGATCTTCGTGATTACTATCCGGCTCGAAGGACCAGCAAATGTAGCCGCCCCGTTGGTATTTTCCGAGGGCGACTATACTCTTATCCAAATTAATGGATTAAAATGAGTTATTACAACTTATGTAAGACTATTATTGTAAGAAACTACCAATAAATGCTACAACTAAAGATACTACAAATAACAAAGATACTAACAAAACAATGAGCTTTACAAGAAAGACAATAGTGAGAGCTGAGAGGTCAGATGTTCGGAGATGAATGAACGCCAATAACCATAAACTTATCCTATTTATACTATTGCCATAAGGGCACGCGCGCGCGGCTACCGCGCGGGAAAGGTTCCGCCAATAGCAAGGCAGCGCGTCGTTGGCGCGCTGTCGCCGACCAATCGTAGGCGTTGCTAGGCACGCGTCCGCTTGGCGCGCAGGACATCTGGTGCTCCGTGGCGTAGCGTCGTCCGATTCCCAGAAGCGCCGGCGGTTTTTGTGGGTGCGATTCTAAGTAATTCTATGCGGTAGTATTCAGTGCTATTCATAATGCAGTACCCGACACCTTTTTTGCTGCTACCGAATAATAAATGTCATTCTGTGTAGGTTTCCGGTTGCACATGCACATGTAGGCGTAGGCGATTTATGGCGTTAGCCAACCTTTTTTCGGCTACCAAATAATTAATGTGTCTCTGTCCGTAACAACATGTATGTATGAAAGAATTAGTCCTCTTGAAATGATCTAAAAAAATGTCCTTTGTAAAAAAAATACTAATGATTGTGGTACATTTCTCCTCAAGAAAGACGAGCTGATAATATTCCGGCAACCAGGGTAATTTTTTGATAAATGTTTCGATTGCTGGAATGAGAAACAATTACGTTTTTTGAGGGCTGAAAAATTAAGAGATCTGATATTAAGAGGCTCTTCAATAACGGGTACCATGGTTGCGTAGGCCAAATGGGTACAACCATAATGCCTTTGGCATTGTCATCAATAATTTTTCTTAAAGATTTCCGAATTATGGCGAATGGTGGAAAGCTATAAAAATAAAAAGTGGATCACGAAATCGTAAATGCATCTATAACGTATGCGTCGGGGTCTCTATGCCACGATATGTATTTTAGACACTTTTTGTTTATTCTACTGGCAAATAAGTCAATATCTGGTACCCCAAATTGCAATTTTTTGGTAAGCTAGATCGGACAATTCCCACTCAATGTCCGGGTGTAGGTACGCGTCGAGATTCTGCGTCTGCAATGAAATTATCACTCGATCTTATATATGATCTTATATATTAATGTCACTTTTTTCCAAGTTGCTATTCTGATTTGTATTTCATGTATTAATTAGGTTAATTAATATTTTTAAACATTCTTTATCAGCAAATCAACTGGCAGGACTCATAATGAAGTGTTATTGTTTTTCCCCCCCTTTATTGTTAAATTATTAATATTATCTTTATAAAATTCTCTAAATATTATATTTAAATCTTAATAATTATTATTTATATATTTCGGAGGCACTTGTCAGGATGGTGGTATAATGCTCCGATCATCAGGTTGCAAGGTGAAAAATAAAACACAGTGGGCGTTCAATATTCTTGTTAATGATTTAAATTAGGTTTACACAGTTTAACTTAATTTGATTAAAGCTTTTAGGTTATGTTAAAACGTGGTACAACTGAAATACACTTAGAGAAACGTTATGCCGTCGGGCATAGGTACGTCGCAGTATAGGATTTTATTACAAAGTACACTAGTTAACTTAATGCGACCGTTCAGCTCGACGTCTGCTCGAGAAGTCCCCTCTGTTCGTAGCCGACTCCACAGGTGCCCTCTGTTGGGTTCCCCCTCCGATATCCCATCGAGACACGTTTACAATTCGTACAGTGTTGCCATTTAAATTACAGTTCCGGGTTTACGTTTTATACAAAGTTTAATGATTTATTTAGTCTAATTTTATTTCCGTCTCCGACACGGCCATTCTGACTAGCACACGTCCTCGTGTGATGCCTTTTACTTTAGGTTACAACAAAGCTCTAATTTTATTTTATTCAGCAAAAGCTACTAATTTTAAACGAGACTACAAATTTAATTTGAGCAACAAGTTTTTAGATTACTTAAAATTTCTTTGATTGAACGCCAAGTTTTTGTTCAAAGTTTTTTTTGCATTTATTTTTAGCCCTAACTACCTACACTCCCGCCGCGCCGTTTCCGGTGTCGTCGCTATGGAGAAGAAGACGGCTAAACAAACTCCATAACATGACACTTGTTTAGAGCAAAATTACCAAATTTATTATTAACGCGGGTTTGTTTTTAACGTTTAACGCAATACGTCGTCGTACAATCGTCGTAAAACTGGATGACTCGATAGGCTGTGGTGTCGGAATTTACCTGTAACAATAAACACAAACGAAAGTATCTCTTAAAGCTCGGCCCTTCCTGACGTAAGTGGGCAGGGAATAAAAACAACTTTATCAAATCATTAGAAATTTTGAAAATCATAACAGATTATTTCTCTCAATGGCCAAAGCTGACATGTCGATCAACACCCATACTCATTCAAATAATAGGAAACTCATTGAAATATTGCAGTGCTCGCACCCTGACCTCCATCCGGTCCTGATCATCACCCTTATAACCTCCATCCAGTTACAAGCAACAACCCAATAGGCAACCTCTATCCAGTCATCCCCGCATGCAACCTCCATCCGGTTACAAACACTACACTACCCAGATGATCATTTCGAGCTTTTATCAAAAATAATCTTAAAAAGGTTTGTTCAACATGTCGCTTTATTTATCCTATCACATTACAGATTAATCCAAAACAAACTACATTTCTCATTAAAGCTACTTTTCTTAAAAGGTTATCATTTCTCGAATAGGTTGACTTATCGAACGGTACTCAAGCACAATCATGCACTTCTCTCAAAAATAACAACCGTATACATAGCTCTCATCTGCATGCAACGTTTATCCACCAATAACAGCACAGAACACTTCTTTCCAGTGCTCGTATAAGGGCTATGCATTTTTGAAAGTAACAACACCATTCAATTACAATTTCAAAAATTCCGTTCGACAAGTTGACCGAAAACTAAATCTCTCAAAAATAGTCTTTTACCAAGTGAACTACGCCTCGAAAAGAAAAGTTTTAATTTACTACTTCTTTAGGCTATCACAAAATAGTCTGAACAATACAGATCACCTGTTATGTTGCGTCCGATCTGAGGCTGCCAGTTGCCAGAGCTTCCTCCTTCAATGTCACACGAATGAACTCCAGGAAGCCCACGAGTGCACGCACGTAGCCGTCGATTCGGCTCCAGACAACACATGTGTAACCTGCGTGTGCTGCTGCCTGTGCATCCTCGAAAACTTATCTGAAAACAGAACGATGCACATTGCATCGCCACATGTGAGATTACTTCAAAACTCATTGGTTTCACAAGGTAAACCAAAACCAATCGAAGTGCGCTGCACTTGTTGTAACGTTGCACGTACATAAAATTATTATTTATTCAAATTACAAAATATATTTTTAAAATGAAACTAATTTAAACTTATAAACTAATAAAAAATAACTTTACCTACTTAATATAAACCTAACTAACATAAACAAACAATAGAATAATTAAAATAATAAGATATAATAACATTAGCAAAATAAAATATTAAATCGTATGCGCTGTCCCAAAACACTTTTCTACGCGACATGTTGTTTACTAGCGGATCACCGGCCTGCGCCGGCGACTTCGTCCGAGTCGATCCGAGGGACAGAAGGCTGGCCACCGTCTAACTGAGAGCACTCGTCTCCATTACATTTTTTTATTTGCGATAATATACCACTAATTGTATATTGGTAATAGATAAAGCTCGTTTAGCTTACGAATTACTAGAATTTGCATACTTAAATAATAGTACAGTCGACATTTTCGGCCTATGTACACTATTTGATTGATACACGCAGGAATACGTGTCAGTGGTATTTAATAAGTATATAACATACTCGGACCCCAAATAGGGGTCCTATGCTTGGATTTAAAATACCAAAGGTCCTGCGCCTGGGCTACCAAATAAGCCTAATAATAATCGCCAAGGAGCACACCGGTACATTCTTACCAAGGACACTCCTAGAGAGGACTGGACGGCGAAGCCTAACCTGCCCAGCAAGACGGAAGCCAGGGGAGTACCGCACCTACGTAGCAAACCAGACCTGGGTTTACGACTCACGACCCTTATGTAACTTATTTTTACAATAAATGTTCCTGTAGCAAGGGTTTATCTTTATCTTTCTTTTCATTTCATTTCATTTCTATTTCTTTTCAACAAAAACCCCGGCGGGACACTGGCGCCTCAACGTGTTTTTATTTTTCAAATCTTATAGGTTTGGAAAAGGTCTGGCTTTGCTTCGTAGTTGTAGTTGTGTGTTATGTGTTCTTTTTATTTTTGTGAAACGTTTTATTTTTTATTTTTTGGTTGCCCGTAACTAAATTGTACCCATTTACAGTACTTTAATAAAATCATTATTTCCAAAGTTAATATAAAATCATTAAAAGTGTAATTGTAACTAAATATTGTAATTGCAATTGTAACTGTTAATTTTCATTCATTTATTACGCGTCATTCATCTCGAATGTTCTTATTGTTCACTTTAGTCGTAAACAACTTCTATCGTATTAGATCGCAGAGATAAGGATTCTTTTGTGCAAGGTTGTCGTACGCTCGGACACACAAGTGTTAACTTTTAATATATTGTTGTTGTTATTTTAATATATAAATTTAATATATTGTTTTAACTTTAAATAATTGTGGTACAATTTAGTTGCAATTGTTAAAAGCTTTTTTTATTATTTTTGTGTACGTTATTTTTTTTTTCATTTTTATTTTGCCGCTTATTTTTTTTGCCAACCATAACGTTGCGTAGTTTATTTTGTAACAGGACGGACTAGGGACCTCAAACCTTGTTCAACACTTACTTTATTTTGGTGCGTTAGATATTTTTTTTTTCTTTTCGGATTTTTTTTTTAACAATGAATTACGAAATAAAATTTTTGTCTTTGCAAAAGTCGGAATTGGAGTACGAAGTGCTTATTAGGGGTGCCACACCAGCCACTACGGTTCAGGAATTACGGAAACAAATTTCAAAATTAGGGCCACTCTTTCCCTCGGAAGACGTTCTCGAGAGTTCGCTTTCAGCTAGTGACGATTTGACAGGCGTTAGTGACGTACTCACTAAAGTTAAGAATCTTCTCGAATTCTCGGACAAAAACTCACTATCGCGCGTTGAAAACTACTTAAATCACTTGTACCATAGACTTAATCGAATACACAAAGAGGACAAGATACGACCATATGATACATGTGTCTCAGAATTTCAAGCACTTTTTGCAAAATTTAATTCAGTGAGAGATAGTAGTTTCGACCCTTTGATTCCGACACCTCCTAAGGCTGAGCCACAGCTTAGTGCTACTCCAATAAACGTCAACGTCACTTGTGATCGTAACATCACTAGCGAATTATTTAAAATCAAGTATGACGGCAAAACTTGCGTTCGCTCATTCATACAACGCATTACAGAAATAAGCAAGGCTAAGGAAATTCCACACTCGAAATTACTTTCAATGGCTACGGAAATATTTACTGGAGATGCACTCCATTGGTTCCGTAGTGTGAGTCATAAAGTTACAGATTGGGATCACCTTATGTCACTTCTCACTTTAGATTTTGATCAAACTGATTACGATTATCGACTTCTTTCGGAAATTCGGGCAAGGACACAAGGTGAATCTGAAAATATCACAGTCTACCTTTCTGTAATGCACGGGTTATTCTCTCGCTTAGCAAAGAGCCTGTCTGATGAGGATAAGCTGGAAATTATTCTCCATAATATTAGACCATGTTATGCAAGTACTTTAGCTGCATTTCCAGATATCCCAGACATTGATACATTAAAATCCATTTGCCGTAATTATGAAAACGTACAGACACGTCTTTCTGGTTTTAGAGAACCTCCCAAGAAGTCTATGGACACTTTAGCACCTGATTTTGCTTACACAGGTCCTAGTCACAATACATTTTCAAATAAAACTTACAACAATTTTAAATCAAAATATAATCAACACAATTTTAATAATAATAATAACAAATATAAAACTTATCCTAATAATAACAATAATAATAAACTAATAGATACAAAAATTGAAAAATCTGAAAGTCATAATAAATATGTACATGCAATGCAACAGAGCCCTCCAAAAACGTTATATTGTCCTAGGTGTCGTAATAACACCCACAATTTACGTCAGTGCAAAGGAGATAAGACTAACATTTTTTGTTTCATTTGCGGACATGAGGGTGTGAAAACTCCGGATTGTCCCAATTGCAACCAGTCCAAGCCCGGTTGTTCAAAAAACTAGTTGCAGGGCAGAATTGTACTACCAATCAACAAAAATTTAACACCGAAGATTGGAATAAATGGCTTCAAACTATTAAATTCTATTTTAGTACATATAAAATTTATACAATTCTGCCAAATAATAATGATTCTAGGCGTTATGCCTCTATAAAAATTAATGATTTAAAAATGTTCGGACTTTTAGATTCTGGATCAGCAGTCACTGTTGTTGGTAATAATATGCATAAACTATTTGAGTCTCAAGGTTTAAAATTACTCACAGACCACAACATTACTATAACAGCTGCTGGTGGTCAGACGATGTCAAGTATAGGATACATGAACCTACCAATTTCTTTTGAAAATGAATTTCATATTATTACTGGTTTTGTCGTGCCTGAAGTTAATATAGATCTTGTTTTAGGCATGGATTTCTGGCATAAATTTAAAATTTTCCCTAAACGTCACACATGTATTACATTTTCTAATACAAATATTTCTAATGCAAGTCTTGATGTAGATCGTACTTCCTTTATTCAAGCTTACGATAATTTAAGTAATCAAGAACAATTAATTGCTAACAACATAATCGCTCAGTTTAATGATATCTCTGCCGAATCTAAGGGTTTAGGTAAGACCAACCTGATCACTCATCGCATTGACACTGGAGATGCACAACCGATTCGACAACGTTATTATCGATTATCGCCTGAGAAACAACGTATTCTTGTAGATCAGGTCGACGAAATGCTAGGTCTCGACGTTATTGAGCCGTGCGAGAGTGCTTGGTCTTCACCAGTCCTTATTGTTACCAAAAAGAATGGCCAACCCCGTTTTTGTCTCGACAGCCGCAAATTGAACTCGGTTACAAAACGCGATGCATACAACCTCCCTTACGTGTCAGAAATTTTGGACAATCTTCGCGATGCTCGCTACTTATCCAGCATTGATTTGTCCAAGGCGTTTTGGCAAATTCCCATAGCTACCGAAGACCGAGACAAAACGGCGTTCTACGTGCCTGGACGTGGTACTTTTCGTTTTAAACGTACTGCGTTTGGACTTACAAATGCTCCTGCAACCCAGCAGAGATTGGTTGACCTGCTTTTTCGTGAATTTGACCTTAAAGTCTTCGCGTACCTAGACGACATTATTATTGTCTCGAATGACTTCAATTCTCACGTTTCCACCTTACTTAGAGTGCTGGAAAAATTAAAGCAGGCAAACCTTACTGTTAATTTAGAGAAATGTCAGTTTTTTCGCAGTCAACTTAGGTACTTAGGCTATGTTGTCGATAGTTGTGGACTACGTACCGATCCAGAGAAAGTTCAAGCTATTCTCAATTACCCGACACCTAAATGTCGGAAGGACATCAAGCGCTTTCTTGGAACGGCAACCTGGTATCGACGTTTCGTACCCAACTTCAGCACCATAGCCGGTCCTCTTAATAAGTTGACCTCTAAAAAGAAGGGTGGACCACCATTTGTCTGGTCTCCAGAAGCTGACGCAGCTTTTAATAAGCTCAAGGAATGTTTAGTTTCCGCTCCTGTTCTCTCCTGCCCTGACTATGATAAGCCATTTGAGGTGCATACCGATGCCAGCAACTATGGCGTGGGTGCTATGTTAACCCAAACCATAGACGGTAAGGAGCACCCCATTGCTTACATGAGCAAGTCGTTGTCAGCGGCGGAGAAGAACTACAGTATAACAGAGCGCGAAACTTTAGCAGTCCTTGTAGCTCTGGAATACTGGAGGTGTTACTTGGAGAACGGTAAGCCTTTCACCGTTTACACGGATCGCAGTGCCCTGAAATGGTTTTTATCCCTAAGTAACCCTACCGGTAGATTGGCACGCTGGGGTGTTCGTCTGTCTACGTTCAATTTTGAATTGAAACATCGTCGTGGCGTCGACAACGTCATCCCAGATGCACTTTCAAGAGCTGTTCCCGTTAATATTTTAAATTCACCAACCTCTCAATTAAGCACCACAGATTCTTGGTATAAAAATATTTATAATTCTTGCCTGACAAAACCTCAACTTTTTCCAAATTTTATAATTAAAAATAATAAACTTTATAGATTATCTAAAAATAAATTTAACAACTTAACTTCAGAGTTTTCGTGGAAAGAAGTAGTTCCAGAAGAATTAAGACAGCAAGTAATGACTGAAAATCACGCGGATCCTAAAGCCGGACATCTAGGCGTTTTCAAAACCTATAATCGTCTCACCTTGCGCTACTTCTGGCCAGGGATGCATCAAGACGTTGTAAAGTTTGTTGGCTCGTGTAATAAATGTCTCGCATACAAGGCTCAAAACCATCAAACTTTAGGTGAAATGGGTCGCCCAAAGCAGTGCAGTCGCCCGTTTCAAATGATTTCTATCGACCTAATGGGCCCTCTCCCCGTAACTAGAAAGCAAAACAGCTATATTCTAGTAGTTACATGTTGTTTTTCAAAATTTTGCCTTATTTTTCCGCTTAGAGCTGCTACTTCTACAGCAGTTGCTAAAAATTTAGAGGATTCCGTATTCCTAGTTCACGGAGTTCCTCAAACCATTTTCTTGGACAACGGTAGCCAATTCATTAGTAAAATCACAGAGTCACTTTTTAAACAGTACAATATCCCTAACATCTTTTATACTCCAAAATATACACCACAGGTTAACCTTGTCGAACGATATAACAAAACAATAATGACGTGCCTCTCAACGTTTGTAGATGATGATCATCGATCTTGGGACACTTTTATTCCTAAGGTTCAATTTGCCGTGAACAATTCGGTGAGTGAAGCGACCGGTTACACGCCTTCATTCTTAGTATTCGGCAGAGAATTAGTAACCTGTGGTACGCATTATGTTGATAATGACTTGGGTGACGAGGTATTATTTCTCCCACGTGACATATATGCTGAAAACCTAGGTTGTCTTTCTGACATTTTTAACAAGGTTCAGTCCAAGCTTTGGCACGCTCACGTGAAAAATACTTCACATTATAATCTGCGCCGTAAGTCAGCAGAGTTTAATATAGGTGATATTGTCATGAAAAGAACCTATGTCTTAAGTGACAAGGATAAATATTTCAGCAAGAAATTGGCCCCAAAATTTATTAAATGCCGCATTATAGATAAAAAATCACCTTTAGTATATGTTTTAGCTGATATGTCAGGAAAAAATATTGGTACTTGGCATATAAAAGATTTAAAATTAGTTGGTTTAAATAAATAAATAAATTGTAATTTCGTGCCATCGTTACCCTAATCATTCACATTATTTCATCTTTTACTTAAAATATTTCGTAAAGGTAATCAATTTTAATTTTATAGTTGACTACCTAATAATTGAATGGTCGCGTCAGTAGCCTTAATTATGGATACTGTTGCTTATTTGTTTGCGTGAAGTATGATAGTTAATTTTGAAAGAGTACTACGAATGTGAGACTTAAAGTACGGATTTTATTTTTAAGATAATAAAATCCTTATGTGACGAGGGGGGTAATGTAACGTTGCACGTACATAAAATTATTATTTATTCAAATTACAAAATATATTTTTAAAATGAAACTAATTTAAACTTATAAACTAATAAAAAATAACTTTACCTACTTAATATAAACCTAACTAACATAAACAAACAATAGAATAATTAAAATAATAAGATATAATAACATTAGCAAAATAAAATATTAAATCGTATGCGCTGTCCCAAAACACTTTTCTACGCGACATGTTGTTTACTAGCGGATCACCGGCCTGCGCCGGCGACTTCGTCCGAGTCGATCCGAGGGACAGAAGGCTGGCCACCGTCTAACTGAGAGCACTCGTCTCCATTACATTTTTTTATTTGCGATAATATACCACTAATTGTATATTGGTAATAGATAAAGCTCGTTTAGCTTACGAATTACTAGAATTTGCATACTTAAATAATAGTACAGTCGACATTTTCGGCCTATGTACACTATTTGATTGATACACGCAGGAATACGTGTCAGTGGTATTTAATAAGTATATAACATACTCGGACCCCAAATAGGGGTCCTATGCTTGGATTTAAAATACCAAAGGTCCTGCGCCTGGGCTACCAAATAAGCCTAATAATAATCGCCAAGGAGCACACCGGTACATTCTTACCAAGGACACTCCTAGAGAGGACTGGACGGCGAAGCCTAACCTGCCCAGCAAGACGGAAGCCAGGGGAGTACCGCACCTGCGTAGCAAACCAGACCTGGGTTTACGACTCACGACCCTTATGTAACTTATTTTTACAATAAATGTTCCTGTAGCAAGGGTTTATCTTTATCTTTCTTTTCATTTCATTTCATTTCTATTTCTTTTCAACAAAAACCCCGGCGGGACATTGTAACTAAAATAATTGGGTAACTGACTGTATCCAACCGCTACTCCAATTAAAAATTTCACTAAACTTCCACAAACTACTATTGATTTTTTTTTCAGCAAATAGAAAATGATGAAAGATTTTAATTGTTATCTTTTGTCACTGTTCATTAATTGCAAGACACAACAAAAGGTCATATTTTCACAAGGAACGAAAATAAAATGGAAGTTATAAAACTCCAACACACCAGATGTAACCAAATAAAACTTTGTCATACCAAAAAGTCAGTCAGCGCGCGACCGCGGTCCTGATCGTGCGTGTGGTAAAAGTACCCTCGCGTTACGATAATGTCGTGTACGAATAATATTAAGTGTGCAAATTGTAACATCATAATAAGTGAGCTGTTAGCATTTATGCAAAACAAATTGGATGTTATAGACGAGGAAAGCCTAATCCGTATTTGTGAATCGGCTTTTAGTGAACATGACATTGAAGTGGCAAAGTCGTTATTGTTTGAATCGGTTAATAAGACACTTAAAACGAGAAAGAGACACGGGAAGCGTCAACGTAATCTTGACGATATGATTGCGCTATTCAAGGCAACTGATCCTGACTTAATACCAACGTTTGTGGCTAAAGACTTAGAAAAATTACCGCCAGTGACGTTTGACCACGTAGACGTTACTTCACTGTTAAAGAAAGTAACTCTTATGCAAAAGAATATTGAAGAAATACGACAGGACTATGTAACCAAAAAGGAACTACAACAAACTCTAGAGTGTCGTGGGCCCATTAGTTACTTTGAGGATCGAAATGTAAACATCTTGAGGGGAGGGTTGCTTACACAAACACCTATTCTAGACAGTGGACCAATGGCACTTTCGTTGCACAGCGCTCAAAATATAACTACGCCGAAGTCTAGTCCAGTAAGTTGCTCACGTACAAATGACAAGGACGTTACAATTGTGAAGTCACCACAGCAACAGAGCGACTGTATCTCGGATAAAATTGAAGAAGAAGGTGTCGTGAGCGATGTCAATAACTGTGATAAGCCACTTACATATAAATCACCTCAAGTACATTTTTGTGAGCGTGAAAATACAGAAATAAACACAGTGCGACATACTTCGTTTTTGGAGCTAGTACGGAATGATGGTAAATGGACACAACCTAGTCCGAAGGAAGAGTGGGTTCAAGTACAAAGGAAAAGGCTAAGAAACAGGTTTATTACACAGAAAGGTAACGCATTAGCGGAGATTGAAGAGAATGAGAAGTTTAAGGCGGCAGACACGAAGGTGCCTCTCTTTATCTCCAATGTACATAAGGATGTGTCCGAAAAGGATATAATTGATTACATATGTAGAAAGACGAAGGAGGAGGTGTCTCTCGTTAAAATAAAAATGAAAACACAAAAAGATTATAACGCATATAAAATTTTTGTGTCAAACAGTAAAATATCTACATTTCTAGACGATAAATTATGGCCGTCGGGAATTGTTTTCAGGCGATTTATTAATTTTAAATTGAGGCAAGATTATAAGGATAGAACGATGTTGCTTGAGGCAAGACCTGAAAAACTGAATAATGGATAACACATCTAACAGTACATTAATTACCTATAATCGTAAATCGGTTAAAAGGTCAATAGAATGTGTAAAGGCATTATGTAAGACAGCTGATATAGTAGCCCTTCAGGAGACGTGGCTGCTACCGCATGAGCTACCATTGCTTAGCACCATAGACGTGAACTTCGGAGCCACGGGGACATCAGCAGTGGACACCGCAGCTGGCCTTCTCTTGGGTAGGCCGTACGGTGGAGTCGCCTTGTTGTGGAGAAAGACCGCCTTTCAGTCAGTGTCTGTGATTCAGTGTAATAATGTGCGGTTATCAGCCATAAAGGTTACCGTGAGTACAAGGTCCATTGTGATTTTTAGTGTATACATGCCGACTAACAAATATGAGAACTTAACTATATTTACAGACTGCCTCAGTGCTATACAATCCGTTATTGAAGTAGAACAGAATAATGGCATTGAAGCTTTCTTTATATTAGGGGACTTTAATGCGCATCCTAACGAATTATTTTATAACAAATTAGTTAGTTTTTGTGGAGAAAACCTATGGTATTGTGCAGACATTGAAATGCTAGGCATACATTCTAACACATACACATTTCGTAGTGACGCTCATGGCTGTGAGAGATTGTTAGATCATTGTATTGTCACACATTCTGCTAAAAGAGCCATATCAAGTATTTATATAAAACAGGATATATACTGGTCTGATCATTTTCCACTTTTAGTGAACTGTAATTTTCGTAAATTGTCAGAAACAGCTGTTACAAGCATAAGTAATAATCATGTTGAGAATCGCATTGTTTGGGGGGGAAGAAATGATCGGCAGATCGACATGTACCGTAACATATGTCACTCTGGGCTTAGAAACATTGTTTATCCTCAAGAACTTAAGTTATGTAGTGAGCGGTCTTGTCGGAATGCCGATCATTATCGTATCATAGATAAAATTTATACTAAGTTTACAAGTGTACTGACGCAGGCCGCTATTGATACTTTTGTGTTTAGAAAGACCGAACATAAGAGAAAGGGGGGTTATATAACGGGTTGGAATAGACATGTTGCAGATGCGCACAGAGAGGCCAGGCTTCGTTTTCAAGAGTGGGTGCTGGTTGGAAGACCTAAAGCCGGTAATATTTACATGGATATGTGTGAAACCCGTAAAATATTCAAAAGTAAATTAAAATGGTGTCTAGATCGACAAGATCAATTACGAATGGACATACTTGCGTCACATCATTCCGCAAAGAATTTTAACAAATTCTGGAGATGTACGAATAAGTTAAACGGTATATCTTGTATACCGCCATCGTCGTTTTATTACTTCCCGAAGGTCGACTGGCAGAGAATGCTTTTAGCATTAAGTCCGCCTTTGTTTCTATACGTTTGTATGGTAACATAAAGTAATAAATAAATAAATAAATAAGTTAAACGCGAAGCCTGGCCTTCCTTTAAATATAGACGGTGTATGTGAAAATACGGGGATAGCCAATGTATTTAAAAACCATTTTACTGTGAAATCTCCCTTGTCTTCCTTGTCTAACTACAGTACACAGGCAGAGGCCGACGTGGTCGAGCGACATGTATCCTTTTCTGCAGGGATGGTTGCGCAGGTAATAAAAAATATGCGGAGGGGTAAGTCGCCCGGTCACGACGGCCTTAGCATAGAACATTATAAACATGCTGGGGTTCATCTCCCTCGAGTTCTTGCAATGTTTTTTGGTCTATGTCTGTCCCATTCCTATCTACCTAAGGAGCTCATGCGTACTATTGTTGTACCGGTAGTAAAGAATAAAACGGCGGACACGTCGGACAAAACAAACTACCGCCCTATCTCCTTGGCAACGACATCTGCCAAAATACTTGACAGTCTGTTAAATAGTACTCTTGCGCAATGTATCCATCTACACGAGGCACAGTTTGGTTTCAGGCCAAATCTTTCCACTGAAAGTGCAATTCTGACGCTTAAGCATACTGTCAAGTATTACACGGCGCGAAGAACTAAAGTTTATGCGTGCTTTCTTGATTTATCGAAAGCCTTCGATCTGGTGGCTTATGACCTTCTCTGGGAGAAGATGGATAGAGCAGGAGCACCACCTGAATGCACATCTCTCCTCAGATTTTGGTATTTCAATCAAATAAATCAAGTGAGATGGGCGGGTGTGTTGTCTGACGAGTATAAGCTTGAGTGTGGAGTAAGGCAGGGGGGGTTAAGCTCTCCTCTACTCTTTAATTTATATATAAATGAGTTGATTGAGCGACTCAGTAGCACACATGTCGGATGCCATATTGATGACACTTGTTTCAATAATATAAGTTACGCTGACGACATGGTGCTGCTGAGCCCCTCAATCAATGGCCTAAGAAAACTGTTAGATGTGTGTGAGAGATATGTAGGTGCGCATGGTCTTGTATACAATACTAAGAAGAGCGAGGTTATGATATTTAAACTGTTGGATTCCAACGACATGCATGCATGTCAAGAATGCATAGTATCTATTATATACCTGGAATCCAAAGGGTTAATGCGGGTAGAGATCGGCCCACCCCGGAGCCTCCTGTTTACCTAAATGGTGAAGCTCTAGGGGTAGTAGGGAAATTCAAATATCTCGGTCACGTAATTAATAGCGACCTAAGGGATGATGACGACATAGAGAGAGAGCGTAGGGCGTTGGCGGTCCGAAGCAATATGATAGCCCGCAGATTCACTCGATGTTCTAGACCAGTTAAGATTACTTTGTTCAAGGCATTCTGTCAATCATTTTACTCCAGTGGTCTGTGGGTAGTCTATACGCAGAGGGCCTACAACACCCTGCGCGTGCAGTATAACAATGCCTTCAGAATGTTATTGGGCCTGCCGAGGCACTGCAGTGCGTCTGGTATGTTCATGGAGGCACGCACGGACGGTTTTCATGCTATAATGCGCAAGAAAGCGGCCTCCATGCTAAGGCGACTCAGAGACAGCAACAATAACATTCTGAACACCATTGCCGCGAGGTTTGACTGTCCAATCCAAAAACATTGGGTGGGATTAGTAATAAATTGTTTCAAGAATAGACGTAATGTAATTTAATTTAATTTTAATTTAATTAAATTTTAATTTTAATGTGATTTAATTTCAATTTTAATGCAGTTTAATTTTAATTCTAATGTAATTTGATTTCGATTTTTTTTAATGATTTAAAAACGCCGTTTCACTTTTACCTCGTCTAGCCGTTACTATATCTAGGTAATGTCACCCTTGGTTGCAGACAGGAACCAGAAAAGGTCTTGGTCTCCAGTTCCTTATAACCTAGAAACACTTCCCAAACGCATCATAAATCCGACGTAAACACTTACGCCGACTTTATTTATTTCGAAAATATAGTGACTAAAGCGGGTAAGAATCCAACTAATTCGTCTGTAATAACTCTAACGGCAATGTTTTGGATCATTAGGTAACGCTTACACAATATTTAAAATTAACAATGAACTACGCGGGTATTTAGAATATCGAAATTATTTTGTCACTTAGTAAATAAAACTTTGAAAATTGTATTGTGTTTCACTTTTAAAACAACGCGAACCAATGAGCAACTAATTCGATCGACGTCACCAATGAACAACCAAACCGTTCACTTTTTAAAAACTAGCTTACGCTTTTATTGTTATTATTGTTGTAGGCTTTTATTATCGTTGTAGGTACTCGATAAATGGAATAAATACTTCGTCAAGTTGAGCACAAATAAAGCAAACCATTTTGTGTGTGTTTATCTTTTCCCAATTAATCCTTTTC
The DNA here is from genome assembly GCA_905404135.1 of Hesperia comma. Taxonomy (NCBI): domain Eukaryota; kingdom Metazoa; phylum Arthropoda; class Insecta; order Lepidoptera; family Hesperiidae; genus Hesperia; species Hesperia comma. The sequence continues at coordinate 14,691,483 of FR990013.1, read as the reverse complement.
AGCGTTAAGCGGCGCACCAAATAACCAAAAACCAAAATAACTATCACGAACATTACACGTTTGATAAAAGTCACTGCACTGTGCGTCATATCTCATTATCAATTAAAAATTGTACCAACACGGAATGCATAATAAAATGCCTGACTTTAAAACGTTTGTTTTTCTTTTTCGACTAGACTACAAAATCTTATCTACCAAAGGGGGTATCTTTAAGAATTTTATGAACGTAGATTAATTGTCACTTCGGAACATAATAATTTCACTTTAAAATGACTCGAGTTACGTTACATTTCGATTAAATTAAATGAACAAAAATGCTTACCCAACCAAGTACCAATATTATCCAATAACTTTCATGAACTATTATCATCAAGGAAACTCAAAACAAAGCATGAATCAAACTCGTGGCCTGTGGCTTTTCGCTAAGCCCAACCAACAAACTACGTTTGTTACACACGCATTCTTCCGAATGCCGAACGGGTCGCACGGATTCCTCCGTGGTCTAACCTGGACCCCGACCTCCGCCAGAGCCACCCGCGTACCGCGTATCCACGGTCTACTTAAAGTAGATTCGTTTCTACTTCAAGCAGATACAGACTTCTAACGGACTACGGCTACGAAATGTCTACTGGTACGGTCCGACCAGCCGAGCTAAGATTCATCGCTATCACTCTACTCAAATTCACTTTTTATATCACAACACTTCAAATGGTACTTAGCCCTTGGGCATTCTAACAAACTAATACCACAAATCTAACCACATTAAACTTCAACAAAATGATCGCATGATAAAAGCGTGTTCCGGTGTTATAATACTTGGTTAAACTACACTAAAATCAAAGGGTGTAACTTTCCCTTCATAATAAAACAGAGGTCATAATAAAAACGATTTCTTTTGTTTTTCAGCGATTAAACATCAAAATAAGATCACAATGAGGAGCGATTTGTTTTAATTACGGAGCTGCCTTAAATGATTTTATGACCGGAAATTGATGTCTTTATTTTTACTCACGATTATCAAACAAACTACGCACACAATATAGTTTACACAAAAATTAAAATTTAAGCAATGAAATTGTATCACCTCAGACGTAATGGAATAAAAATAATGCCATACCCAAACTCGCGGTCTTACTTCAAAGCTTTACCAAAGTTCTACGCCACATTCCATCCATGCCATGTGAGACGGAATGGCACATGGCAACTCACTTGCCATTTATGGATCCAGTTATCACCTGAAAATCGCAACCTAAAAACCTGAAAATTGTAACTTGAAAACCCACAGTGAATTCTTTATCCCAACTTCTGATTTCGGAGGCACTTGTCAGGATGGTGGTATAATGCTCCGATCATCAGGTTGCAAGGTGAAAAATAAAACACAGTGGGCGTTCAATATTCTTGTTAATGATTTAAATTAGGTTTACACAATTTAACTTAATTTGATTAAAGCTTTTAGGTTATGTTAAAACGTGGTACGACTGAAATACACTTAGAGAAACGTTATGCCGTCGGGCATAGGTACGACGCAGTATAGGATTTTATTACAAAGTACACTAGTTAACTTAATGCGACCGTTCAGCTCGACGTCTGCTCGAGAAGTCCCCTCTGTTCGTAGCCGACTCCACAGGTGCCCTCTGTTGGGTTCCCCCTCCGATATCCCATCGAGACACGTTTACAATTCGTACAGTGTTGCCATTTAAATTACAGTTCCGGATTTACGTTTTATTCAAAGTTTAATGATTTATTTAGTCTGATTTTAATCTAATTTTATTTCCGTCTCCGACATATACATATATTATATAGATATATTATTGAAGTCTATTTTATTGTTTATTTAGTATGTCTGATGATGATTCTGAATATTACTCAGCCAATGACAGTTATTCTTCAAGTACAACGAGCGACCTTTCTTTTAGGGATCCTGAAACCCTTGGGAACCTTTTAGGCAATGCCTTACCTAAATGTTCTTTAGCGTTAAATATTTGTCACCTAAATGCACAAAGCATACCAGCTCACTATGCGGATCTACTGGAGTCTTTTGGTGCGACTGACAGTCCTTGTATTCACGCGTTACTCATATCAGAGAGTTGGCTGAAACCTTCGCTACCGACCACCTCATACAGTCTACCGGGCTTCGTCTTAGTACGAAACGATCGCATAGGTAAAGGTGGTGGAGGTGTCGCCATCTATTTGCGTAGCGACATCTCCTACAAAATAATCTCCTCATCGCCTGCAGAGTATTCGGCATCGGCTGAATTCCTGTTCCTGGAAATTAAAGTCAAACGCGCCAAAGCTCTTCTCGGAGTTGTATATTGCCCGCCTGCCGTTGACTACTTCTCCAGACTTGAATCAGTTCTTGAGGCTCATTGTTCCGACTATTCGCACGTTATCGTAATGGGTGATTTTAACACTGATCTTTTAAAGACAACTTCCCAAAGTAGTAAGCTTCTAAATCTCATAAAGTCCGTAAATATGTCTATTCTTCCCTCGGGACCTACTCACCACAATCTAATTACCGCCGATTCTTTGCTGGACTTGATTTTAACATCCTCCACAAATCTTGTTCTCTGTCATGGCCAATTATCTGCTCCTGGATTCTCTAAACATGACGCCATCTACCTTAGTTACAAGCTTAGACCGCCAAAACAAAAGCCAGAGGTTATTATGATGCGCTGCTTTTCACGTCTTGATACCGATGCTCTTTTGCTTGACGCGGCCAACATGGATATCGCGAAGGTTTACTCGGCTCCATCGGTGGATGAGAAAGTTGCGTGTCTTAATAATTTAATCTTGTCATTGTACGATAAGCATGCACCGCTGAAAGCAGTCAAAGTTAAAAGGCCACCGGCTCCCTGGATTACCAGAGGGGTCCGCATGGCCATGACTCGACGCGACAGAGCCTTTCGCAAATTTAAGCGGGATAGGTGTGAAGAGAATTGGAACACCTACAAAATTGCGCGGAACAAGTGTAACCAAATGGTAAGATCAGCCAAAAGACTCTATATCGCACGTAATGTCACTGACTCTTCCCCGGCCCATATATGGAAGTTTCTCCATTCGCTTGGCATCGGCAAAACCACTGCTGCCAATAAAATCTCTTTTTCTGGTAATGATTTCAATGCTTACTTCACTGCAACACCCTCTCTGGACACTTCGGTGAAATCATCAACCATTTCTGAAATTTCTTCCATGGCCTTTCCCCCTTTGGATGGCTTCTCATTGTCTCCTGTATCTGCGGGCGAAATCAGCAAAGTCATATCCTCTATTAAATCCAATGCGGGAGGGTACGATGGGGTTAATAGGGTTATGATTATGCCTATACTGCGCTTCCTTCTCCCAGTGATCACACATGTTTTAAATGATTCCTTGGTAAGTGGGGTGTTTCCCGCGCTATGGCGAAAAGGTCTAGTTATTCCTATACCTAAAGTTGCCAATCCCACCAGTTTAAAGGAATATAGGCCAATATCACTGCTACCCTTTTTTCCAAACTATTAGAAGCTGTTGTGCACAGGCAATTTTCCATCTACATATATATGAATAATATTCTCAGCCCTTTTCAATCTGGTTTTAGGCCTGGGCACAGCACAACAACTGCTCTATTAAAAGTTACAGAGGATATACGGGAGGGCATGGAGGGTACAATGGTCACCATTTTGATTCTCATTGACTTTTCTAACGCCTTTAATTTGGTTGACCACGGTATTCTCCTTGCCTTGCTCGCAAGAATGCAGGTTTCGCCCGCATGCCAGGCGTGGTTCTCCTCGTACCTCAGTGGTCGGCAACAAGCCGTTAAGGTCGATGGGACGCTATCCGACTGGTATAACCTGTCCTCTGGTGTACCACAAGGGGGAATCCTGTCACCTTTGCTTTTCTCCATATTTATTAACTCTCTCACCCCCCTTCTTGGCTGCTCTTACCATTTGTACGCTGATGATCTCCAAATCTATGCCCAGGCAGACATAAATAATATGAATTCCGCTATCAATATGTTGAATATCGACCTGGCTAGAGTTTCTGGCTGGTCACAGAAGTTTGGCATTAAAATCAACTCATCTAAATGCCAAGATATCATCGTTGGTAGTTCTCGACAATTGGCCAAGTTAGACCTTGCATCAGTGGCACCTATTACGTTCGAGGGCTCGACAATACCGTACTCCCCAAGTGTAAAAGATCTTGGGCTCTATATCGATAGCGACCTTGGGTGGAGCACCCAAGTCACTGAAATCTGTCGCAGTGTCAACGCTAAGCTGACTTTTCTTAACCGCCTAAAAAACTTTCTCCCCGTCGCAACTAAGGTGCATTTGGTGCAAGCGTTGATATTTCCAATCATCGATTACGGTGACGTGTGCTGTCTGGATCTCACTGAAGCCCAACTTAACAAGCTGGACCGACTAATAAACGTGCCGTTCGTTTTGTTTTCTGCGTACGTAAGTATGATCACATTTCCAACTATCGTTCTAAGCTTAAATGGCTTTCGATTCGCGAACGTCGGCACCTAAGAGCTCTCTGCTCACTCTCCTCCATCCTCTTCGACCCCCTTGTGCCAGACTATTTAAAGTCAAAATTCCAGTTCCTATGTTCCTCCCACGACCGTCAACTCCGTTCCTCTGAATCCCATCTTTTATCCTTTCCTCCACATCGATCTGGTTTTATTTCCAATTCCTTTGCAGTGCGGGCAATTCGCTTCTGGAATGCTCTTCCTAGGGAAATTAGAGGGCCCGCTAATAAACTCACGTTTAAAAAAAACTACAGGCTCTCCTTCTAGAACGTCGCTCATAACACAGTCATCATTTCTCCTGTACTTATATTTATCTTAAGATACTTATTTATATATATTATATTATGGTATATATTTATTATATTATATTGTATATATTATATATTATAATACTTGTGTTTGTATATATTAATTTTATATAGTACCTATTTTATGCATTTATTATTTATGGGTATTTATATAGGCATACATATTATATTTGTATTATACCGCTCATCGTGTTTTCTCTATTTGGCCTAATGGTTAGCTGGTAGAGAATGCATTAGCATTAAGCTCGCCATTTGTTCTTCAATATTTTTATATTGTGGTCAATAAACTGTACATAAATAAATAAATGATGCAAATACCACTATATTGCGTTTTTCACACCACTGCCATAATTCTCGGGTGACTTCAGTGAGATGTGGGAACTGGACGCCTTCCATACGATTTATGTACGAGATAGCCGTGGTGTTCTCTATTCTCAAAATAACTTAACAGTCTCGATAAGATTTGGTAAATATTTTGATGTGAAACATCTTATGGATCACTTGTAAACTGAATCGTTGGCGTGGCCTTCGCTTCGCCGTGGCCTACGCGTCGCCCGTGGCGATGCGACGCTCATTCTATCTCACAATGTGTTCAGAACGATCGAAATAGCGTGAAATTATAGTGAAATCAGATAGTGCGTGTACATAGTTTATTAAGTAAATAGTGCGAATAGAATAGTGATAGAATAGATAGGTATTTGATTACGTTTTCATAGTTATAAGTTTTACTTATTTTACTTGTATTCTTTGTACTTTGTTTTTAATAAATATACGCGTTTTTGCCTTTCATTTACCCCATAGGATAGTTATATAGTTAGGTAAATAGGTACGATAGCGTAAATAGATTTTAAATAGATTCCTAATAGAATATTGTGTAAGAAAATAAGAATTATTTTCTTAGGGGTCTCAATATGGTATTGCTTCCGAGGTGTAAATAGGATTGGGGTTTCGATATGGTCTTGCTTCCGAGGTGTAAATAGGCCTCATTTAGGAGTGAAAGAGATAGCATATAGTCTAAGCAAGATAGCAATACAACAAGATTGTAAGACAGAAACAGCTGTATTGTAAGAGAAAGATAGAAATAAAGAACTTTCTAGAACGCGCTCGAAGCCACGCCCCCATCGGGTATAAATATAGCGAGCCCGCTGTGCGAAGTCGCATTCGGATGGCATTCGGAATCCAGAAAACAGGAAGAAAATAGGAAGAAAAATAGGAAGAGGCAACAGTGCATAGTGAACAGTGTATAGTGAAATAGTAACGGGCGGCGGCAGACAGGCGCGGGCTAGACCAAGAACAGAAACGTCAAACTAGTCTTTTATTTCTCCCCCCGCACCTCATTCTCCTCATTCACCGGCACCGTGGTAGGTAGACTGGCGCGTCAATCACCAGCAATAGCAAGGTGTCTATACGCGTCGAATAGTATAGTGTAATAGTCTGGCACAAGGAGCGTCCAATAGTAGGTGCCCGGCGTGTATAGAACATTTTCTGGTCCTTCGATAGCCGGATAGAGGGATAGTCAAGATAGTCAAGATAGCATGCCTACCACGCGAAGCGGACGCACGGCCACGCCGGTCGAGGAAGAATCGGAGCAGTCGTCGGGTACCACGGCAACGAGCACCAACACCGTCACCGCCACTACGACGACCGAGCAGTCGGCGGGAACGACTGCAGCCACGTCGGAGCCTGCGGTCACGAAGGAGGCCATCGACGCTGCCATGAAGAATAACAGCAAACCCGCGACCATCAAGAGTGCTACGTCGAAGAAGAAAGAGAAGGCGCTACGTATAGCCCGCGCCAAGGAAGACCTGCTTGAACTCAAAGTCAAGCTCGCCGCCGCTCGCCTCGCCTCAATAGAATTAGAAGAGTCTTATAGTGAAGACGACGACAGCGTGCACACCGACGCGGATGCCGCTTCGAAGCGAGTCAACCAGTGGCTCGAAGAGACGGATCCTGCCGAAGCCCGCGCCACCACGACTGCCGCCGTCCAGCCGCCGCAAGGGAAGCGGACGGAGCACGCCGCCGAATGTGATAGTGATAGCAAGAAGGACATCGCCACGCACCCAGCTCAAGTGAACCTGTCGGACCTGGCGTCAGCGATCGCCCTCGCCGCACGTACCAATACGTGCAATAATTATAGGTATATGGAGCTGCCGACGTTCTCCGGGTCTCATCAAGAATGGCTCTCGTTCAAGACTGCCTACATAGAAACAGCGAAGATGAACACGGAAATAGAAAACATAGCAAGATTACGTCGTGCGCTCACAGGACGAGCGAAGGAAGCCGTCAATAGTTTATTGCTCTACGGAGCGAAGTCGGAAGAAATAGTGAACTCGTTAGAAGCTCGTTTCGGTCGACCGGACTGCATAGCACTATCGGAAATCGAGCAACTACGAGCCCTGCCGCGCCTCACAGACAATCCACGTGACATATGTGTGTTCGCCAGTCGCGTCAACAACATCGTGGCTACACTGCGTGCGCTCAAGAAACGCCACTACCTCTACAACCCGGAAGCAACCAAGGCTACAATAGAAAAGTTCACGCCGACTATTCGATATCGTTGGTTCGATTACGCGGCGGAGCAACCGGAAGAGGAAGCGGACTTGGAAAAATTGGCGCGTTTCTTGGATCGGGAAGCAACGCGTTGCGGACCCTACGCACAGCCGGAGCAGTACGTCGAAGCTACATCGGGACATAATAGACATAATAGAAGCCAGCGGACGTACAACGCAGTGAAAACAATAGAAAAGTGCATCATTTGCAACGAGGAAAACCACGATGCAGTCAAGTGCAAGCGAGTGTTGGAGGCGACGGTCGAAAATAGATGGGACATAGCCAAAGAGAAGAGGTTATGTTTCGCGTGCTTGCGCTATAGATCAAAAAACCACAGCTGCAAGAGGAAGCGATGTGATATAGACGGATGCAACTACTGGCATCACCGGCTGCTACATAGTGATAGAAACAAGATAGAAAAAGCGGCCAACGAGACGGTGACGTCAACCTGGGTGTCCGGATCCACCGCCTATCTGAAAATAGTTCCGGTTCGCGTCTCCGGACCGGTGGGAGTAGCAGACACGTACGCGCTCCTAGACGATGGATCAACAGTCACATTAATAGAAGAGGACATCGCTAACCAAGTTGGACTTCGTGGACAGCTGCAGCCACTGCGCATAGACTCCATAGGGGAGCAGAGTGTCTCCCATGAATCGCGTCGGGTCACAATGAAGATACGAGGAACGTCGAATAGTACCTACAGGATCCAGGCCAGGACCATGAAGAACCTCAAGATAGCACCGCAGACCATCACGGAGAAAGATATAGATGGATGCAAACATTTGGAGGACCTGCCGCTTCGATATAGCCCAGCTAAGCCGCGAATATTAATAGGTCAGGACAACTGGCAGCTGCTGCTATCCCAGGAGGTCAGGAAGGGCTCCAAGCATCAACCGGTCGCGTCACTCACTCCGCTGGGATGGGTCCTGCACGGCGCTCGGTCCTATGGTACTCAACGGGCACATAGAGTGAATTTCATCGCCAGCTGCGAAGAGAACATGGACGCGCAACTTCGGGAATTCTTCACCGCCGATATGATGATGATAGAACCCAAGCAACCGTCGACGAGTGAGGAGCAGAAGGCGCTCCGACAGCTGGAAGAGGGAGTTGTGAAAATAGACAATAGTTATCAAGCCCCGTTATTATGGAAAAAAGGTGACGTTTCCCTGCCGAATAATTACGAAAATACGCTACAACGTCTGCGTACAATAGAAAGGAAACTCGACCGCGATCCAGTGTTAAAGGAAAAATATAGTCAACAGATGCAAGCGCTAATAGAAAAAGGATACGCCGAGCTTGCACCCGCCGTGACGTCGAATCGAACCTGGTACCTCCCGCACTTCGCCGTCGTCAACCCACTGAAACCGGGAAAAATAAGAATAGTGCACGACGCCGCAGCCAAGACTCGAGGTGTATCACTGAACGACCACTTGCTCAAGGGACCGGACCTCATACAGTCATTACCGGGTGTGCTTATGAGATTCCGTCAACGAAAAATAGCAGTGACAGCCGACATCAGGGAGATGTTCATGCAAGTTAAGGTCAAGCCGGAAGATAGAGACGCACTTCGGTACTTGTGGCGGGGCGATCGACGTGACGACAGGCCGCCGGAAGAATATAGAATGACGTCACTCATTTTTGGTGCATCGTGTTCGCCTGCAATAGCGATTTATGTGAAGAACATCAACGCAGCGCGATATAGAGATCAAGATCCGCAGTCTTACGATGCAATAGTTAGAAATCATTACGTCGACGACTTACTCAACAGTTACGACAATGAGGATGAAACAATAGAGGCCGCACGTCGAATAGCAGCGATACACAAGGAAGCGAACTACGAGTTGAGGCAGTGGGTCTCAAACAGTCAGCGAGTGTGCGACGCGTTGGCGCCAGGGGTGGCGCAACCCGACGTCGCGTTGAACGTCGATCAGAAGATAGAACGCACACTGGGCATCATCTGGAGACCACGAGAAGACACGATAGGTTTTAACCTCAACTTGGCCCGACTTCCCCCCGACGTGATGGAAAGTGACAACCCTACGAAGAGGGGCATGCTACGTGTACTCATGTCACTGTTCGACCCGCTCGGACTCGCCTCACCGGTCACCATCAGAGCGAAGCAGCTACTCCAAGAAATCTGGAGGAGAGGAACCGACTGGGACGAGCCCATAGATGAAGATCTCGCCATACAGTGGTCTACGTGGGTTGAACAGCTGAAGAGACTACGTGACGTTCAAGTGCCGCGATGTTACCCACGCTACAGTGAAGCTACGTCGCTCCAACTGCACGTCTTCGTGGACGCCAGCGAGGCCGCCTACAGCGCCGTGGCCTATTGGAGGATAAAAACGCCGCGAGAAACCCACATAGCGCTCGTGGCCGCCAAGGCGAAAGTGAGTCCACTGAAGCTGACATCAGTCCCAAGATTGGAGCTCCAAGCTGCTGTAATGGGAAGCCGCCTGGGTCGCACCATCTGCGAGGAGCACGATACGAAGCCGGAGTCCACGATATATTGGACGGATAGCAAGACCGTAATTACGTGGTTGAAAACAGGACCCCGCTCGTACAAGCCGTTCGTCGCACATAGGATAGCTGAGATAGAAGAGAATAGTCAGCTGAGCTCCTGGCGATGGATACCGACTCGACTGAACGTCGCCGACGACGCTACGAGGCACGTACCGCCGGACTTCAACTCGTCGCACCGATGGTTCCAAGGTCCTCAGTTCCTGCTCGAAGAACCCTCATCGTGGCCATCTGACCAGCCAGCCCTCGAAGCGCGCACCGGTGAAGAGCGAGTACATCACGCGCGCGTCGTGGACACGTCAATTGAATCGGCTGTACCGAACCCGCTGTTATTTTCGCGATGGGAACGCTTGTTAAGAGCAACAGCGCGCGTACTGCAGTTCATTGACCTGTGTCGGCGACCCCGAGTTCAAGCCCACTATAGGAGGCATAGAAAAAATAAGGAGCAGGACCCGACTTGGAACAAGAATAGAACCCCGGCCGTGAAAAATAGTCATAGGAAAATTCACGTACAGACGGATAGAAAATATATAGAAATAGACGTGAAATACCTACAGCGGGCCGAAGAATTATTACTACGCGTGTCACAGTGAGATTCATTCAATAGCGAGCTCCATCACATAGAAAATAGCAAGAAGGGGTTATTACGCACGCTAGCGGTCGAAATAGTGAATGGAATTATCAAGATTAAATCAAGAATAGACGCGGCTCGGAACATAGACGAACAGACACGGCACCCTCCTGTCATGAGCGGCGATCATCACATAGCAAGATTATACATAGAATACGTACATAGAAGATTACATCACGCGGGAGTCGAAGCCACTATAAACGAATGTCGGACGAAATATTGGATAACTCGGATTCGAACCGTGGCCCGCATGATTATACATAGATGTCTACTATGCCGCATGCGCAGGAGGTCGCCGCCCGAGCCGTCAACGGGTAATCTACCGCTCTGTAGGTTAGCACATCATAATAGACCTTTTACCTTTACAGGGGTGGATTACTTCGGGCCAGTGACAGTCACCGTCGGTCGCGCAGTCCAGAAAAGATATGTGGCCCTGTTCACGTGTCTCACCACTCGCGCCGTGCACCTGGAGATCGCGCCATCACTCACGACGGGATCCGCGATCATGGCGCTGCGTCGGTTCATCGCGCGCCGTGGCTGTCCGACAGAGATCTGGTCTGACAACGGGACCAACCTCCATGGAGCCGACCGGGAACTGCGTCGAGCCATAGATGAAGCAACCTCACATGAAGCCGCGACCCGCGCCATCAGCTGGCGCTACATACCTCCTGGGGCCCCATTCATGGGCGGGGCCTGGGAACGCCTGGTGAGGAGCGTGAAGACCGCCCTCAACGCCACGCTGACGGGCCGCCATCCGAGCGAGGAGGTCCTCGCTACACTGCTCGCCGAGGTCGAATTCACCGTCAACAATCGACCTCTCACCCACGTCTCGGTGGATCCCCACGATCCCGAGGCACTCACGCCGAATCACTTCCTGCTGCTGGGTCCAGCCCTCAATCCGGCGCCGGGTACCTTCAACGACGGCGACCTGATACACCGAGGACACTGGCGGGCGTCCCAGCGCCTGGCGGACCTCTTCTGGGAGCGGTGGGTCAAGGAGTGCCTACCTGACCTGCAGCGACGACGCCAGCCTCACGGGAGAGGCGAACAGCTGACCAACGGCGACATCATGCTCATCGTGGACAACACCCTGCCGAGAAACGTGTGGCCCATAGGACGAGTCATAGCTACGTACCCTGGAGGGGACGGAATAGTGCGAACAGTGGATGTGCAAACAAAAGGTGGAGTGTTGCGTAGACCAGTGAAAAAACTTATAGTGATTACTCAGGACGATCGTTCTTCCGCGAGTGATTAGTGAACCTTGTGATGTGTGTACTGCGGTTCACGGTGGGAGGAATGTTCAGAACGATCGAAATAGCGTGAAATTATAGTGAAATCAGATAGTGCGTGTACATAGTTTATTAAGTAAATAGTGCGAATAGAATAGTGATAGAATAGATAGGTATTTGATTACGTTTTCATAGTTATAAGTTTTACTTATTTTACTTGTATTCTTTGTACTTTGTTTTTAATAAATATACGCGTTTTTGCCTTTCATTTACCCCATAGGATAGTTATATAGTTAGGTAAATAGGTACGATAGCGTAAATAGATTTTAAATAGATTCCTAATAGAATATTGTGTAAGAAAATAAGAATTATTTTCTTAGGGGTCTCAATATGGTATTGCTTCCGAGGTGTAAATAGGATTGGGGTTTCGATATGGTCTTGCTTCCGAGGTGTAAATAGGCCTCATTTAGGAGTGAAAGAGATAGCATATAGTCTAAGCAAGATAGCAATACAACAAGATTGTAAGACAGAAACAGCTGTATTGTAAGAGAAAGATAGAAATAAAGAACTTTCTAGAACGCGCTCGAAGCCACGCCCCCATCGGGTATAAATATAGCGAGCCCGCTGTGCGAAGTCGCATTCGGATGGCATGCGGAATCCAGAAAACAGGAAGAAAATAGGAAGAAAAATAGGAAGAGGCAACAGTGCATAGTGAACAGTGTATAGTGAAATAGTAACGGGCGGCGGCAGACAGGCGCGGGCTAGACCAAGAACAGAAACGTCAAACTAGTCTTTTATTTCTCCCCCCGCACCTCATTCTCCTCATTCACCGGCACCGTGGTAGGTAGACTGGCGCGTCAATCACCAGCAATAGCAAGGTGTCTATACGCGTCGAATAGTATAGTGTAATAGTCTGGCACAAGGAGCGTCCAATAGTAGGTGCCCGGCGTGTATAGAACACAATGCCTCATCTTTTATCTCACTCACTCGATCGGTCGACCTCCGTTTGGTTTTTATATACATATTTCAAATTCGGATATTAGCTTCATTAGAGACACGGTAGTGTCTTAGCCAAGTTCCACAAAAATACCCCTTTTGTTTTGTTCATTAAAATTATTTTTTCGTTTCCTATTTCTTATAATACTTGGTGCACGGCAGTGCACCTCGCCAAGTTCGAAATTTTAAATAAAGTTTTATTTCGTTTATTATTTATTTGGTCGTTGGTTAATAGGGTGCACGGCAGTGTTCAAGCCAAGTTTATATGAAATACAATTAATAAAAAAATATACATATTTCAAATTCGAATATTAGCTTCATTAGAGACACGGTAGTGTCTAAGCCAAGTTCCACAAAAAATACCCCTTTTGTTTTGTTCATTAAAATTATTTTTTCGTTTCCTATTTCTTATAATACTTGGTGCACGGCAGTGCACCTCGCCAAGTTCGAAATTTTAAATAAAGTTTTATTTCGTTTATTATTTATTTGGTCGTTGGTTAATAGGGTGCACGGCAGTGTTCAAGCCAAGTTTATATGAAATCCTTACTAATATTATAAATGTGAAAGTGTGTTTGTTTGTTTGTTTGTTTGTTTGTTTGTTTGTGACGCTTTCACGTCGCAACAAAGCTATTATATAGTAAGGTTTATGTGTGTGGGGATAGTTAGGAGGGTGGAGAGTGACGTAGGCTACTTTTTACCGCGGAAAAACATCCCATTCCCATGGGAAGATCGATGTTTTGTTAGTTGCTAGATATTTATTTTCGGAGTTGTTAATAGATGGCGTTAATAAAATTCATTTGCAAGTTCTGAATTACGCTATCAAATACTACATGTAATTTACTTAAGTCATAGGCAAATGTAATAGGCTACTTTAGCTCTGCCTCGAGAACTCCCCGCTCCGGCTGTATTCAGTGTACCGCCCGCCCGCTGGCACTATCCTGTTGGCTGATGTCCGCAAGTTGCTGGACTCGCCGACACCGGTGGTGGGCGCGGGCGACTGGAACTGCAAGCATCCGGGGTGGAATAGCCTAGCTGCCAACAGAAGTGGAAGGCTACTTTTTGATGCCGCTGAACAGCACGGCTACACTGTCGAGGGTGTTGCACACCGTTACCGCGGCTCTGAATAAGAGAGAACGCGTGTGTGCAGTATTCCTCGACATGGAAAAGGCGTTCGACCGTGTTTGGCACGACGGCTTTCTCTACAAGATCTCGCAGTCGTCGGCGCCCCGGAGTGCCGTTAAGGTGATCTCCAGTTTCCTCGAAAATAGAAGCTTCAGAGTAGTGGTTGAAGACGCCGAATCCACCGAGCGTCCGATCGCAGCCGGCGTCCCGCAAGGGAGTTGCCTGTCCCCGGTCTGCTACGCCTGATACACCGACGACATCCCGGCGGCAGGGGGGCGTCGCTTGCCCTATATGCCGATGACGTGGCGTACATCACCACGTCGCTGAATAGAACCCACGCCATCGTCAAGATGCAGCGTGCGCTTGATGCCCTCCCCGAATGGCTCGCCGCGTGGAGACTGTCGGTGAATGTCGGGAAGACGCAGGCCGTGAACATAGGAGGATACCTCAACAGGCGGGACCCTACTCTGGAGCTTCACGGACAAGATATCCAATGGGCCCCACAGGCCAAATACCTGGGGGCAAAATCGACGGAAGACTTTCGATGAAGCCACAGGTTACGAAAGCCGTCGCGAATTCCAGAAGCGCGATGGCAGAAACCAGTGCTCTCCTCGAGCCTCCCTCTCGGACTGAAGCTCGGGGTCTACAAAACCTACATTAGATCCCGCCTCACGTACGCGGCACCGGCGTGGTACGCGCTTGCCAGCGAACCGCAGCGCAAGAGGATGCGCGCGGTTCAGGCGATTGCGCTCCGCCGGCTGACTGGTGCGCCGAGGTACGTCAGAAACGCCGTCATCCAGAGGGACCTTCGAGTCGAGAGCCTGGACGACTTCATCGAGAGATTAGCACGCAACATGTTCGGGCGTGTCGACGCGTCGCGGTTTCCGCATCTGCAGGACCTGGTGCCGCTCCACACCCGTCCACCGGACCGCTGGGCCTTCCCGCGCGACTTGCTGGTTGCGCGGGACGGGGCTAGCACTGACTGATACTGGGGCTTCGTAAGTCGTCGCCCGGCGCTGATCGGCTCCTGCTGGGCTTCCCACCAGCGGGATTCACCCGGTAGGGCCTCGATCGCCTGGGCGGCGCGAAGATGAACCCCATCCCGTTTAAGACTCTGTGGCCTGTAAAAAGCCACCACTCATCGGACTTGACCTATTGGTTAACCACAGATGGACAACCAAGGGCCTTAGGGCCCAACCCAAGGACCGGCCCGTTTTAACGGGCCGCGAGAGACACCCCCAAAGGGGAACTAACTGTCCCGAGGGCTCCACACACCTCAGACAGGGTGGAGTTTAATCGCTGAAAAAGTGTAAACTAAGTGTAACAACAGTTTTAATTGCTTAAATTAGATTTTCTTATTCAGAGCCGCGGTAACGGTGTGCAACACCCTCGACAGTGTAGCCGTGCTGTTCAGCGGCATCAAAAAGTAGCCTTCCACTTCTGTTGGCAGCTAGGCTATTCCACCCCGGATGCTTGCAGTTCCAGTCGCCCGCGCCCACCACCGGTGTCGGCGAGTCCAGCAACTTGCGGACATCAGCCAACAGGATAGTGCCAGCGGGCGGGCGGTACACTGAATACAGCCGGAGCGGGGAGTTCTCGAGGCAGAGCTAAAGTAGCCTATTACATTTGCCTATGACTTAAGTAAATTACATGTAGTATTTGATAGCGTAATTCAGAACTTGCAAATGAATTTTATTAACGCCATCTATTAACAACTCCGAAAATAAATATCTATCAACTAACAAAACATCGATCTTCCCATGGGAATGGGATGTTTTTCCGCGGTAAAAAGTAGCCTACGTCACTCTCCACCCTCCTAACTATCCCCACACACATAAACCTTACCATATAATAGCTTTGTTGCGACGTGAAAGCGTCACAAACAAACAAACAAACACACTTTCACATTTATAATGTAGCGGTACGCTAAACAACCCCGAGAAGAACACGGACCCCGAGCACGAACCCCTGGAAGATCACGCCAACCATTACATAGGAAACCCGGGAAGAACACTACGAAGAAACTCTGCACGGGCATTGAAGAAAATCTCTGCAAGAAACCACTACGAAGATCCCACGAATATTGAAGACGAACGCCTGGACGAATTCCGAAGCAAAATCCCTGCAGGACTACGGACGAAAATATCACTATGGAGCGAGAAATGAAGAAATCCGACGCATCGACATCAAACCCGGCCAAGGAACAAGAAATCGCCAGTATATCTCTGTCATTGAGAATACCGCCGTTCTGGAGAGATAAACCTCGACTGTGGTTCGTCAGTTTTGAAGCGGCAACGAGCGACTTGAAGAAGAGCCAAGCACAACTAGCGCAGATGGTTATCGCCCAACTCGAGAAGCAAGATATTGAACAAATTGCGGACCTGTTGTACAACCCGCCGGCTACCGACCAATATATTTCGCTGAAGAACCGTCTAATTTCTGCGTACGAAGAATCCGACAGTCGCCAGCTACAGAAACTACTATCAGAGATAGAACTTGGAGAACAGAAGCCTTCTCAACTCCTACGCAGAATGCGTACTTTGGCGCGAGACAAAGTTCCAGATTCGACGCTACGACTGATGTGGGTAAACCACCTACCCTCACATGTTCGATCGGTACTAGCAGTGAGCGAAACATTCAGCACGCAGACGAAGCTCGACGAATTGGCACTCCTGGCGGACAAGATGATCGAAAACAGCAGCAGCTCACACGTATCGATGATCGAAGGCACTTCAACCAAGGCCAATGATATCCAGCTTCTTTTCGAAGAAGTTCGGCGCTTATCATTAGAAGTCGCCGCGCTCAAAGCCATTCAACCCTGTTACCAGCAACAGTACAATCAGCGCAATCAGAAGCATCGAAGATCACCTTTTCGACGTGACCGTTCCTTCAACCGAAGCCGTTCAAGCTCAAGAACAAGATCTCCCTACTGCTACTATCATCGACGTTTTGGTTCTGAAGCAAGAAAATGCACAACGCCGTGTACATTCAAGAACGAAAATATTATGAAGTCGGAAAACTAAATAATACGCTCGATGCGACGGGATCCGGCGTAACAGAAAAGTCCTACCGTCTTTTTGTCACCGATAAAAAAAGCAAGACTACCTTCCTTATCGACACCGGAGCGAATATCTCAGTCTTACCGCCGAGACAAGGACAGAAGATGAAGTCACTGGAATTTCAACTTTACGCCGCAAACAACACGGTGATTCCAACCTACGGAGAAAAATCAATGGAACTAGATTTAAACTTACGAAGACCGTTCAAGTGGAGATTTATCGTCGCTAAAGTCAGTAAACCTATCATCGGTGCTGATTTTTTGCAACATCATCAGTTGATCGTCGACATCAAGAATAGAAGATTAATCGACGGGAAAACAAATCTTGCATCTCAGTCTTTCGTTCAAGCAACAAATCTACCCACAATAAGAAGCATAGACGTTCAACAATCTTATCACAAGATCCTTGAAGATTATCCTGGAATCACAAGACTAACTTCAATGAAATTAACACCGAAGCACGACGTGGAACATTTTATTGAAACAACCGGACCACCGCTTCACTGCCGTGCACGTCCAATCGCACCGCACAGATACGAGCAAGTTCGGAAGGAATTCGAAAACATGATTGAGCAAGGAATATGCCGTCCAAGCAAAAGCCCTTGGTCATCACCACTTCATGTCGTACCGAAGAAGAACGGAGAATTACGAGTATGTGGAGACTACAGAAGACTAAATTCAATTACTACTCCCGACCGCTATCCAATACCGCGAGTCAAGGACTTCACTCATCAACTGTCGAACAAGACTATATTCTCCACTATTGATCTCAACCGAGCTTACCAACAAATCAAAGTACGAGATGAAGACATTCAGAAGACTGCAATAATTACTCCAATGGGATTATTCGAATTTCCAAGAATGACTCCAGGACTGAAGAACGCTGGTCAAACATTTCAAAGATTCATACACGAAGTACTTCATGGACTCGACTTCGTTTTCGCATTCATTGATGATCTACTGATTGCAAGCCCTGACGAAGAAACGCACGAAAAACATTTACGAACCGTTCTACAACGATTAGAAGATAATGGAATCACAATCAACCCTTTGAAATGCATATTTGGGCAACAAGAAGTTCAATTTCTTGGTTTCAATGTCAGCAAGGAAGGAATCAAACCGCCTGCTGAAAAAGTCAGAGCAATAATCGATTATGCGAAACCAAAGACAATCGAAGAACTACGAAGATTTCTTGGAATGATAAATTTCGAGCAACGAAGGCATTTGAAGCTTGTAAAGCTGCGATCCAAAATGCAACTTTACTGGCACACCCATCGCACGAGGCAACACTTGCTATCTTCAGCGACGCGTCCGATAACTCAGCTGGAGCTGTACTTCAACAATATGTCAACAAAAAATGGCAACCACTTGGTTATTTTTCGAAGAAGTTCTCCGATACGCAACGCAACTACAGTACATTTGACAGAGAGCTACTCGCTATCTACATGGCTATCAAGCACTTCAGAAAAACGTTCGAGGGAAAAAACCTAATCGTTTTTACCGACCACAAGCCATTAACATATGTACTTCAGAAGAAACCTTCAACATCTGAAACACCACGACGCGCAAGACAACTCATTTTCATCAGCGAGTTTACAACCGACATCCGTCACATCAATGGGAAAGACACCATAGTCGCCGACGCACTCAGTCGCATACCAGTTGACAGTATAACGTGTCCTACATCGATCGACTATCGCAAGATCGCCGAAGCGCAAGACAGAGATAGCAACAATATCAAGCAACTTTTGAAACAAAGTAACTTATCAATCAAGCAAGTTACAATGCCAATGACACATCTACCTATCTTCTGTGAAGCCTCAACGTCAACCATGAGACCTTACGTACCTCAAGAATGTCGTCGTGATATATTTAACACTCTGCACAATATCAGTCATCCAGGTGTTAGAACAACAAGGAAACTAATCACTGAAAAATTCTTTTGGCCTTCAATGCAAGTGGATGTTGGCAACTGGGCGAAGCAATGCATTCAATGTCAAAAATGCAAAGTACAAAGACATACATCAAGCCGTCTAGCTTCATTTCCACCTACGGAGAGATTTGAACACCTGCACGTCGACATCGTTGGACCATTACCTACGTCACCGCAAGGACATCGATATCTCGTAACAATGATCGACCGAACTACGAGATGGCCAGAAGCTATACCTACCGATGACATCTCTGCAGAATCCATCTCAAAAATAATATATGAAAACTGGATTACTCGTTTTGGTTCACCGAAAACAATCACAACGGATCAAGGAAGAAACTTCGAAAGTAGCCTGTTTCTCAAATTACTTCAAATGATGGGAATAGAGAAGACACGAACAACAGCATACCATCCACAAGGAAATGGAATAGTCGAGCGCTGGCACAGGACGCTAAAGACCGCAATCAAAACTCGTCTATCTCAACATTCAAAGTGGATTGATGAGCTACCTACTGTGTTATTGGGTCTACGAGCAACACCGTGCGCTGACACTAGCCTTAGCGCCGCTCAGCTTACCTACGGTCACAGCTTAAGACTACCGTGTGACTTCTTCACTTCGACTTCAAGCAATCAAGAAATGAATTATGATTTCGTAACGCAACTTCAAGAAACAATCAACACAGCCTTACATTCGCATCCCACATCATCTCACAGGAATAACAAACCGGTTTTCATACATCAAGATTTAAAAACATGCAAGCAAGTCTTTGTAAGAAACGACGCTGTGAAGAAACAATTCCAACCTACCTACGATGGACCGTATAATGTGTTAGAGCGAGATAGCAAGACTTTTAAACTACAAATACCAGGAAGGAAATCTACTGTGATATCAATCGACCGACTGATGCCTGCCTATATCATCAATGAGGATACTTCAGAACACTTACCACCAGTATCATCATCATCACATCAACCACCAGCGAGGAAGTTTGAAAATTTATCATCAACAAATAATAGTGTGAAACCTATATTGAAGACTACAAGACATGGACGAGCCGTCAAGCCTCCGGTTCGCTTTCGCTAGGGGGAGAGTGTATGTAGCGGTACGCTAAACAACCCCTTTTAGCTACGTTAAATTATTACACCTATCTACCATATCGCAGAAGGCGAAGACCTACCTACATAGAAATTAATTATTAACCTACCCCGGCAACCGGATACTGCAAGCTGCATATTATATTTTATTCTGAACTAAATAGAATTTGACGTCCTGTTCAGAAACAAAGAAGCAGCCGCAAATATCATATCAGTGCCGTACAGTCTTCACTCGCAGCATGCAAGTACATCCGTCTTCGTTTGCTTGATCTTCACGCCGCCGTAGTCGCTTCTTCTGCCGCTGTTCCTGAGTTGTGTTCCACGCCGCTGCCGCCCGCCGAGTGAACGATGCGCCGGCCGTTGCGCCTTTTATATGCTTCGTCAATCACGGATTTCAACATGGCAGCCACGATGGACTCACGTCGTTGTACGAAGTTTAACAAAATTGGAGCAAGGAAGAAATATATATTTTTGTCTCATTCGTAGATAGTTACGTTGCCGAAATTATTAATCTCTATTGTGTAAAATTTGATTGGTAGAAATTTAGAAAGTTTGATTGGTCATTGTAATAATAATAGATTTTATTGGTTATCGATTTGTACAGCTGGTGATATAAATATAGGCAAGGTTTCTCAATAAAGCATTCATATATCCGATACTACCTACAGCAGTACCTAACAAGAACCAGTCGTTTTATTTATCCGCCACTAGACCACTCGGATTTGTTAATGGTGGACCTCTCGCCACCATTACAATAATATTAGTAAGGAAGTAAGGATAAGGAAGTAAGGAAGTAAGGATTAATTGTCTATGGTATTGCCCCGGTAGCCAGTATATTAATGTCATCTGTGGCCAATATATTATTATATATAGCCTATATATTTGACATTATTGTGACAAGCAAAAGCAATCATTTAGCACTGACAGCTAGTGTCATAATCATAATATTGTTTAAACAAGGCTAAAGTTTTGTTGATATTTTGGTAGTTTTGGTATCTTAGTTTTGCATTTTATGCTATGCCTTCCTGTGGTATATATGTTTAAACAGGTCTATTTTGTTTTATGTTGGAATGTTGACAAGAGTATGCTTACAAAAATTGTATGTAGCCTAGATTGTTTTGGTAAGTATCTTATGTAATATAATAATACTCAAATAAATCAGGCTTGATTCTGTACAGATACGTATCATTTGTATTTCTACTCCAATTTCGCAGTTATTTTATGTCAGTTCTAATGTTTGAACTTAATGTCTTATACACAAGGTACATAATACTGCAAAGTATATAATTGTAATATTAATTTAACTAAAAGTTGCTCATACTAAACAATCCAGTTTTGTTGTTACGCATTTTTCTCATTATAAGCACATGAAATGTTTTATATTCTTCACAAAATTATTCTAGTATTAGCATTGAGTATATAATTATGTACTTAACTGGACTTGCAGCAACTAGGCCTCACTTCAATATTAATTGGCAATTTTGGCAATATCAGTGTTAGTTTTGTCAGTCTCATCTTAAAGCCTATTGGATAACACTCAAAGTCATCCCACTAAGTAGAAGGTACTATTATATTATATTGATATTACATTGACATATTCTTTTTATTGATGCTGTATTTAGATATTTAGGCTCCGGGCAATACCAAAATTAATCTTAATCAAGTTGCTTTATTAATTTCTTCCAGTGTACTGGTGAAGTGGGAATTCTGCAAACAAGCCCTCTTATTATTTATATTTTTATTTAATTAAAGTTAATATATTATAAGTATATCATATTATTTCACACTACCTCTATTATATACATATATATGGAGTTTTATAATGACTTTGATAGCAGTTTTTTCTCTTGTTCATCATCTGTTAGCAGTTATGTTAGTGCGGATAGTGGTTCGTCTCCACCTTTGACACTGTATGATCAACTTGCTGTCCTTCGTTCCAGGTATCCTAATAACCTTAATATAGGGCATATCAATATCCAGAGTGTTCCTCGTCACTATCCTGATCTTCTGGCATCCATAAGCAGTTCTCATTTAGACGTCTTACTGATCTCTGAGTCTTTTCTTAAACCATCTCTTCCTTCTACTCAATTCTCCTTGCCTGACTTTGTTCTCATACGGAATGACAGAGTAGGTAAAGGTTGTGGCGGTGTTGCTATCTATCTGCGGTGCAACATCCCATACAAAATTATTAGCATGTCCCCATCTTTATATTCTGAGTCGGCAGAATATATATTTGTTGAACTTACCATCTCTTACACCAAGTTGCTCCTATCTGTTTTTTACAGCCCAAACCGTAACATTGATTACTTTGACACACTAGATTCTGTATTAAGCAATCTCTGCCCCCTTTATGATCATGTTGTAATAATGGGCGATTTCAACACCTGCCTCATTAGAAACGATTCACGGACCCATAGATTACAAACTTTACTTTCCTCCTACAACCTCAATTTCTTACCACTATCAGCGACTCATAATTCTCCCAATAGTACATCATCACTTCTTGATCTTATGATTGTTTCCTCTCCTTTCAATGTCGTCTCTCATGGGCAAATCACTGCTTCATTTTCTTATCACGATTTTCTTTATCTCTCATACCGTCTTCGCTCCCCGAAACGTAAATCACAGTCTTTGCTTATTCGTAGTTTCAAGGGCATAAATTTGGAGGCATTGCTGAACGATGCAGCTATTATTGACTGGTCACCGATTTTTAGCTGTTCTAACATCGATGAAAAAGTTGATGAGTTTAACAATAAGATTTTAAATCTGTATAACACTCATGCTCCACTAAAGCGGGTAAAACTTAAGCATAATCCTGCACCCTGGCTCACTCCTGATATTAAGGACCTTATGAATCAGCGCGACAGAGCCAAAAGAAGGTACAAACGCTGTCCCTCTGAGTATAATTAAAAGACGCTAAAAGACGCTAAAAGACGCTACTACCATGAATCCCTTAATAATCGAAATTCTGCTGAGGTATGGAAGTTCCTTCGGACTGTTGGTGTTGGTAAGTCTACATCCGATTGCCAGATCAGCTCCTTAAACGTTCTAAACAAGCATTTTGGTTTACTTTCCTCTACTTTAGATCCTACCATAAAAACTAGTACTTTATCTGATTTATCGAAGGCGCCAGCATTGGGTTTTCCTCCATTCACTCTAACAACGGTGACCGAAGATCTCGTTAAAAAATCAGCGACAGCCATTACTTCATCTTCAGTCGGCCATGATAATGTTTGCTCGAGAATGATTTTACGTATACTACCTCATATTCTCCCAGTCCTTACCCATATTTTTAACTATTCCATATCATCATCTTCTTTTCCTTCAATCTGGAAATTCGCTTATATTACTCCTCTCCCTAAGACTCCTGATCCTTCTATACCTAACCATTTTCGTCCAATATCTGTTTTACCGTACCTTTCTAAAATTCTCGAGCACATTGTACACAGACAGCTTTCTTTGTATCTATTTACTAATTCAATCCTTTCCCCACAGCAATCGGGATTTCGCCCTGGCCACAGCACTGTCACAACCCTGTTAAAAGTGACTGATGATATTCGCTGGGCCATGGAACAAAAGTCGCTTACTGTCTTGGTCCTGCTGGATTTCAGCAGTGCTTTTACCTCAGTAGATTTCGACATCCTCCTCGGAGTTCTTAATTCTATTAACATTTCTTCCTCTTCCATCAAATGGTTTGAATCCTATCTTCGGGGTCGCTCGCAGTGCGTACGTCACAAGCAAACTTTTTCTGATTGGTGTGCAGTGACTGCGGGTGTACCTCAAGGTGGCGTCTTATCTCCATTACTGTTTTCCATCTTCATTAACTCCATTACGAGGGTAATATCTTCAAACTTCCATCTATACGCAGACGACTTACAGCTGTATCGCCACTTCACCTTAGAGACAGCAGACGAGGCTATCGCTTGTATGAATCGGGACTTGTCCCGTATTTGCGAATGGTCCCGCTCTTTTGGCCTATTTTTAAATCCAGCGAAATCGACGGCCATCATCTTAGGTAGTAAGCACCAGTGCAGAGACCTCGACGTCAATATGATTCCTACTTTGTATCTTGACGGCACTCCAATAAACTACACATATACAGCCAAAAATTTAGGAGTTATCTTTGACCAAAATCTGTCGTGGAGTGCTCATGTCAGTCACGTTAGCAAGAAAATTCACTTTTCTTTGCACTCGCTGAAACGTCTACAAAATTTTTTGCCTTTGAAAACTAAGATTACACTTGCCCAGACGCTTATTCTTCCTATACTTGATTATGCTGATACCTGCTATCTGGACGCCAATGAGGAGCTAGTAAACAAACTTGAGCGCTTGCAGAATTTGGCTATTCGTTTCACATTTGGATTAAGGAAATTTGACCATGTTTTTCAATTTCGCAAGAATCTCAAGTGGCTCCCAATCCGTCTTCGACGAAACACTAGGATATTATGCCTCCTTTTCAATATACTCCATTCCCCTACCTCTCCTTCTTATCTACGTGACAGATTCTCCTATGCCCGTCCAACAGAAATGCCTTGCAAGTCTAGTGTAAGAACCAAGCTTAAATTTCCTCCTCACAAATCTAGTTATTACTCCCATTCTTTTACTGTCCATGCTGTGAGATTATGGAACTCCCTTCCACCTAACATAAGAGACGCTAAAACGCTGCCTAAATTTAAATCTCTGTTAAAGGAACATTATCTCCGTTCCTGTGACTGACCACTGCAACCATCGTATATAAGTATGTACATAAATATGTTATTAATACTTTTCTTTTAATTGTATATACCTATTCTATATATTTTATATTTATATGTATATAGATATGTATTCCATTTAGTATATGTATTTACCTATGCAAGTTTATATTATGCAATGTATATATCTATGTATCTTATTTAAGTACACGCTTAGTTTGCTTTACCAATGCAATTCTCCTCTTTACGGGTCTGCTGGAAGAGATTCCTGTATGGGATAAGCAGCACCCCAGTGCTAAACTTTCGATATGTATTGTTTAACAATGTAATTGTTTGTGTGTACTGAAATAAATAAATAAAATAAAATAAATAAATAAATAAGAAATCGTTTTTATTATGACCTCTATGTTTTTATTAGGAAGGGAATGTTACACCCTTTGATTTTAGTGTAATTTAACCAAGTACAACATCGGAACACACTTTTATCATGCGATCATTTTGTTGAAGTTTAATGTGGGTAGATTTGTGGTTAGTTTGTTAGAATGCCCAAGGGCTAAGTACCATTTGAAGTATTGTGATATAAATTCAAATTCAAATTCAAATTATTTATTTGCGTAAATAAGGTTACAAAAGTTGTTCAGTAGATAAAAATAACATATTGAAGTCCTCTTATTTTACCATGTCGGCATGCAAAAATAATAATAATATTAATCTTAATAAAATAAATTATTGTTAGTTATTGAAATTGTCCAAATCTTAAAATTATAAATATGAAAATAATTTATTAGGTTATTACATTATTAATACAATTTATAAGATGTCAAAAATAAAATAAAATGTCAAAAATCAAAATAAAAATAAAAATAAGTGGTGTCAATTTCAATTAAATCAATTAAAGAATTCATTTAAATTATAGTGTACTTTTTGTATGAGCCATTTACGAAGTTCCTTTTTAAATTTTAAACCATCCAGACATTTTATATCGATCGGTAACTTATTATAGACACGAATTGCTGTTATATAAGAACTTCTATAAAAGATCATGTTATTAATTCTGGGCATATTTAAATTATATTTGTATTGCTCTCTCAAATTTTCGCGATTGCACGACTTTCCTGTAAAATAATGTATGTTATCTTTTACAAAGATGCAAAGTTCCAATATGTATAAAAAGTGAATTTGAGTCGAGTAATAGTGATGAATCTTAGTTCGGTTGGTCGGGTCCAGGTTAGACCACGGAAGAATCCGTGCGACCCGTGAATGACTCTATCGGTCGTATTCGACCGTACCAGTAGTTATTTGGTAGTCGTAGCCCGGTAGAAATCGGTGTCTCTCGAGGAAACTCGAGTAGTCCGTGGGTGCGCGGTGTGCGTTTAACTCTGGCGGAGGTCGTGGTCTATTTAGACCGTATCGTGTAGCAGCAGGAGTGCTGTACACGTGCGATCCACGAGATGGATATGCGTACTGAGAGAGAGCAACGTGTTTGCTGTTCGGCGGGAGAGCCGTGGCGATAGAGGTCATTCGTACTCGGAAGTTTCAGTTTCAATAAACTTAATTGTAACTTGTTATTTTGGTAGAGTATGCGTACAGTTTTGGTTATGATAACGACGATGGTACTTGACTCATGGCTGTAGAACTTACGTGTAATGAATTAGTGGCGATTTTGTTATCAATGTTGTTTTGCAATCCATTTGTAATTTGGTTACAATAATAATTAATCTACGTTCATAAAATTGTTAAAGATAAAGGGGGTACATAGATTAGATTTTGTAGTCTGGTCGAAAAAGAAAAACAAACGTTTTAAAGTCAGGCATTTTATTATGCATTCCGTGTTGGTACAATTTTTAATTGATAACGAGATATGACGTACAGTGCAGTGACTTTTATCAAACGTGTTCTTTCCTTTCGTGATAGTTATTTTGGTTTTTGGTTATTTGGTGCGCCGCTTATCGCTGAAAAGGATTAGTTGGAGAAAAATAAACACACACAAAATAGTTTGCTTTATTTGTGCTCAACTTGACGAAGTACTCCAATTATCGAGTGCCTACAACAATAATTGGCTTGCGCATTTAAGAAGCGAACGGTTTGGTTTTTCATTGGTGACGTCGATCGAATTAGTTGCTCATAAGTTCGCGTCATTTTAAAAGTGAAACAATACAATTTTCAGGGGTTTTATTTACTATGTGACAAAATAATTTCGATATTCTAAATACCCGCGTAGTTCATTGTTAATTTTAAATATTGTGTAAGCGTTATCTAATGATCCAAAACATTGTCGTTAGAGTTATTACAGACGAATTAGTTGGATTCTTACCCGATTTAGTCACTATATTTTCGAAATAAATAAAGTCGGCGTAAGTGTTTACGTCGAATTTAAGCTGAGTTTAGGAAGCGATTCTAGGTTATAAGGAACTGGAGACCAGGACCTTGTCTGATACCTGTCTGGAACCAAGGGTGACATCACCTTGTTGTGGTAACATGAAACAAGGTAAAAGTGAAACGGCGTTTTTGGTATGACAAAGTTTTATTTGGTTACATCTGGTGTGTTGGAGTTTTATATTTTCCATTTTTATTTCGTTCCTTGTGAAAATATGACCTTTT
The DNA here is from genome assembly GCA_905404135.1 of Hesperia comma. NCBI lineage: Eukaryota > Metazoa > Arthropoda > Insecta > Lepidoptera > Hesperiidae > Hesperia > Hesperia comma. The sequence continues at coordinate 14,664,248 of FR990013.1, read as the reverse complement.
GTTGTGTCTTGTAATTAATGAACAATGACAAAAGATAACAATTAAGATATCGGAGGTTCTGTAAAATTTGTTAATTTAAAAACTTTCGTCATTTTCTATTTGCTGAAAAAAAATATCAATAGCAGTTTGTGGAAGTTTAGTGAAATTTTTAATTAAAGTAGCAGTTGGGTACAATCAGTTCCCCAATTATTTTATTTACAAGTGCAGCACACTTCGATTGGTTTTAATTTACTTTGTGAGACCAATGAGTTTGGAAGTGATCTCACATGTGACGATGCAATGTGCATCGTTCTGTTTTCAGAGAAGTTTTCGAGGATGCAGGCAGCAGCACACGCAGGTTACACATGTGTTGTCTGGAGCCGAATCGACGGCTGCGTGCATGCACTCGTGGGCTTCCTGGAGTTCATTCGTGTGACATTGAAGGAGGAAGCTCTGGCAACTGGCAGCCGCAGATCGGACGCAGCGAAACAGGTGATCTGTATCGTTCATATTTGTTTTCTGATAGCTTAAAGAAGTAGTAAATTAACTTTTCTTTTCGAGACGTAGTTCACTTGGTAAAAGACTATTTTTGAGAGATTTAGTTTTCGGTCAACTTGTCGAACGGAACTTTTGAAATTGTAATTGAATAGTGTTGTTACTTTGAAAAATGCATGGCCCTTATACGAGCACTGGGAAGAAGTGTTCTGTGCTGTTATTGGTGGATGGACGTTGCATGCAGATGAGAGCTATGTATACGGTTGTTATTTTTGAGAGAAGTGCATGATTGTGCTCGAGTACCGTTCGATAAGTCAACCTGTTTGAGAAATGATAACTTTTTAAGAAAAGTAGCTTTAATGAGAAATGTAGAGTTTGTTTTGGATTAATCTGTAATGTGATAGGATAAATAAAGCGACATGTTGAACAAACCTTTTTAAGATTATTTTTGATAAAAGCTCGAAATGATCATCTGGGTAGTGTAGTGTTTGTAACCGGATGGAGGTTGCATGCGGGGATGACTGGATAGAGGTTGCCTATTGGGTTGTTGCTTGTAACTGGATGGAGGTTATAAGGGTGATGATCAGGACCGGATGGAGGTCAGAGTACGAGCACTGCAATATTTCAATGAGTTTCTTATTATTTGAATGAGTATGGGTGTTGATCGACATGTCAGCTTTGGCCTTTGAGAGAAATAATTTGTTATGATTTTCAAAATTTCTAATGATTTGATAAGGTTGTTTTTATTCCCTGCCCACTTAGGTCAGGAAGGGCCGAGCTATAAGAGATACTCTCGTTTGTGTTTATTGTTACAGGTAAATTCCGACACCACAGCGGATCGAGTCATCCGGTTTTACGACGATTGTACGACGACGTATTGCGTTAAACGTTAAAAACAAACCCGCGTTAATAATAAATTTGGTAATTTTGCTCTAAACAAGTGTCATGTTATGGAGTTTGTTTAGCCGTCTTCTTCTCCATAGCGACGACACCGGAAACGGCACGGCGGGAGTGTAGGTAGTTAGGGCTAAAAATAAATGCCAAAAAAACTTAAAAACAAAAACTTGGCGTTCAATCAAAGAAATTTTAAGTAATCTAAAAACTTGTTGCTCAAATTAAATTTGTAGTCTCGTTTAAAATTAGTAGCTTTTGCTGAATAAAATAAAATTAGAGCTTTGTTGTAACCTAAAGTAAAAGGCATCACACGAGGACGTGTGCTTGTCAGAATGGCCGTGTCGGAGACGGAAATAAAATTAGATTAAAATCAAACTAAATAAATCATTAAACTTTGAATAAAACGTAAATCCGGAACTGTAATTTAAATGGCAACACTGTACGAATTGTAAACGTGTCTCGATGGGATATCGGAGGGGGAACCCAACAGAGGGCACCTGTGGTGTCGGCTACGAAGAGCGGGGACTTCTTGAGCAGGCGTCGAGCTGAACGGTCGCATTAAGTTAACTAGTGTACTTTGTAATAAAATCCTATACTGCGTCGTACCTTTGCCCGACGGCATAACGTTTCTCTAAGTGTATTTCAGTCGTACCACGTTTTAACATAACCTAAAAGCTTTAATCAAATTAAGTTAAACTGGGTAAACCTAATTTAAATCATTAACAAGAATATTGAACGCCCACTGTGTTTTATTTTTCACCTTGCAACCTGATGATCGGAGCATTATACCACCATCCTGACTAGTGTCTCCGAAATATATATGTCGGAGATAGGATACTTGTTTGATGCTATTTTATCTGTGGTAGACGAGGTGGTCGATGGTGAATTGATACTCTGTGGCGCGCGGGAGAATTGTCATTAATGGAGAAATATGAAAAGAAATTAATATCGCATGCGCTCGGAATTTTGTGCTGTTGTGCTTGTAAAAAGTTCCTTATTAATTTTAATGCCGTGAATCACTTAAATAAAGTGTATCCGCGAGTGCGAGTGGTTCGATCGATAAATCAATATCGTAATATCGCAAAGCAAATCCAATCAATACCAAAGCAAACCCAAACCGAATATTCATAATGAGCCGTACATGAGCATTGAATAAAGTAGCTGGTGGTGTGTTGTTGTTGGCTCTGAACTCTTGTTTTATTTGACATCCTGACAAGTGCCCCCGTCATCAGAAGTGGGATAAAGAACCTCTGTCCACGTTTTCAGAACATTTTAGGTTATTTCAGGTTATAATTTCTAGATTGTGAGGCGTTGATGGAAAGTGAAGAGATGTGATCAGCATGCCATAGTAAAACTAACTAGATTTTGAAATAAAATGGCAAGTATCGTTATGAAGGATTTTTAAGTAAGTCAGCGAGTATTGGTATGACATTTTAATTTCATTACATGTGGTAACAGAATTTCATTGCTTAAATTTTATTTTTTTGTTTAAAGTATTTTGTGTTTGTGTGTGTGTAATAGTTTGTTTTATAATCGTGAGTGGAAAAAAATCCGGTAATAAAATCATTTGAGACAGATACGTAATTAAAACGAATCGATACTCATTGTAATCTTATCCCTGATAAAGAGAAGTTGCTTTAATTATGAACGTTTGTAACATCGGAAGACATTGGGTGATATTGAGCTTCAATACAGTGACCAGATAAAACTTCTAGGACTTATTTTAGACAAGAACCTTGGCTTTACACAACACATCGGCTACGTAACTAAGAAGGCAGCAAATATCTATAAGTCGGTATCAAAAATGGCTCGAGCGCAATGGGGACTTAACCCAGATGTCGTCAAAACCATTTACACAGCCGTAATAGAACCGACAATTATCTACGCGGCCAGCGTCTGGCCATTGTAACAAGAAGTACCTGCAACGACGACTGGAAGGAACTACGCGCCTCTTTGCAATAATGATCTCCAAGTCACACAGGACGATCTCTGTGGCCTCAGGATGTATCCTAGCGGGCATTTTGCCTTTAGACTTGAGAGCAATAGAAAACAAGGAGGTCTATGAGCTCAAACGAGGACACGAACTTATCAACTTGCCGAATCGACAACTTGAGACCTCCGTCAGCCCCTTCAGTTTACAACATCCCGCATACAGAACCAAACTTACTTACACCAAGGTCAACGACTTCGAGGACCTAAGTCGCATACAAACCTCAATCCATATCTACACAGACGGTAGCAAGGTTAACGGGAGAGTAGGAGCCGCAGCCTCCATCTGGAAGGACGGTCGTGAAGTGATGACCAACCAGATCAAACTCGCGGATTACTGCTCCGTTTACCAAGCAGAGCTACTGGCCATACTAAAAGGCATCGAAACTGTTCGGCACAGCAAACTTCCGCTGGTATTTAACATTTTTAGCGACTCCCGATCCTCAATGGACAGCCTGAGCTCTCCACATATTCTCCACCCACTAGCCGTAAACATCAGGCAAAGCATTCAGGAAATCCATGAGCAGGGCGGGCAGGTAAGCCTTCATTGGATCAAGGCCCACGTCGGAATTCCTGGAAATGAGAGAGCAGACATGTTGGCAAAGGAAGCAGCACTAGCGTCTCAAACAGCTCCTGACTATGATCGCTTTCCCCTCTCCTTTGTTAACGGACTATAAGAGGATCAACCCTCGAAAAGTGGCAAAACAGGTATACTTCATACCCCACCGGCTCTGTCACAAAGACATTCTTCCCAGACGTGACGGAGGCTTATAAAACAATAAGAAATATAGGGATGAATAATTTAATAGCCCAATTGTTCACTGGCCACGGTGGGTTCAAGGCATACCTGCACAGGTTCCGGCTCAGAAACGACCACCTCTGTATCTGTGAAAACCCCGTGAGCGAAACACTTCAGCACGTTATTCTGGAGTGCCCCAGATTTGCTCGTAGAAGGTGGGAATGTGAATTAAAGCTAGGATATCCACTACGTGAGGAGAGTCTCAGAGAGGCCATAAACAACGAGGACAGCCGACCACACTTCTTAGAATTCGCTCTCCAAGTTGTAAGAGAGACATGCAAGGTAAACGGGTCCAAAATCAACCTCTAAACAACTCTACCTTTGTCCTCAGGCATGGAGATTGTTGTATATTTATTATCTATATTGAGTTTAAAGTTATTCTTATACATATATAATTAGTCTGTGGAAGTTAAGTTGTCTCTGGCCTCCCACCTCATCTTCCTCTTCCGCTATCAATCAATTAGCCATTGCACGTATCTTGTAATTAAATTAAGATTAAAAATAAACAAAGTGAAACCCAACGTTATTGTCATATTATTTGAAGAACCCAGCGTTCAGTGCATCGAAACATACAACAAATTGGCGACGAGGTGTAAAAATTACAGTTTTCAAGAGTCGTGACAATTACGAGAAGACGCTAATTAACCGCCATCTTATAATTGTTTTCGCCGGCTCCTTGTGGATAACCTATGTTGTTGCTGCACACATGGATTTAACTTCATACGAATGGACATTGTTGACAGTTTCAAGGACGATATTTTAGAGAAGAAAACAAGTTGGATACAAAATTTAAACAAAGAAGACATATTAAAAATTATAGATTTAATAAAATTAGAATTTTCAAGCGAAATTAACCTAGCAAATTTAAGAAAAGTACTCCGGAATTTAGTGTCAAGGGGACAGTTGTCAACATTAATACAACCAAAATTTATACAACCTACAAACATAAAGGAACAGAAATCTTTCAAAATGAGTTACGGAAAAGTAGAATTATTTGATGGGAACGATAATTTCGAACTATTTGAACAACAATTGGAGTGTTTCGTAACATTAAATGATATACCAGAAGAAAAACAAGTGCCGTTGCTACTCACTAGTCTTACGCCCAGAGTATTGGAGACCTTAAATCATTTGTGTTCACCAGATAAACCGATAAGGAAAAAGTTTATAGACTTAATTACATTATTAAGAGAGCGATTCACCAAATCCTCATCGACTGCCTTAGACAGGACATTGTTCAGATCACGCAACCAAAAACAAAACGAAACGATTGAAGACTACATAATAGAATTAAAGAAATTAGCTAAAAGGTGTAATTTCAAGGATTTCCAGGACCAAGTAAAAGAAAAATTCATTGACGGAGTGTTAAAACCTATGATAAAATTCGAACTTTTGAAAAATGGAGACTTAACTTTAGATAAACTAGTATTATTGGCTAGAACAGTAGAGAATGCTATGCAACAGTCAAAATTAGATCCAGGAATCACGGAGATAAATTTTTCATCAAATCCTAAAGAAATGTTCCAAGTACGATACCGCGCAACACCCAAAAAGCAGCAAAATTTTGACCGGAAAACAACTAACCCTAAATTTCAGAAGGAATTCCCAAAGAAGACCAGTGTATTATGCTATGTTTGTGGCAAAAATAATCATGTTAGAGCCGACTGTTCTTTAAAAAATAAATACTGTTCGGAATGTGGAAAACAAGGACACATTTTTAAAATGTGTCGAATGCGTCAAACTAAAAATGTTGAAATTGTACAAGAAGATATTGAATCTAGTATTAAAAATTTGTTTGTTTCAGAAAAGCCTAATGAGCAATACAGTATGTATTCTTATAATAGTCATTTAGAGAAGATACCTCCACAAATTTTAAACATTACCGTTGAGGGACATCTTGTAAAGTTTGAATTAGACACCGGATCTGAGGTAAGTACTTTAACACTAAATGATCAGAAATGTTTATTCCCACATAAAAAAATTGAAAATTGTAATGTATCTTTCAAAAATTTTGATCAGTCAATTTCAAAACCAATAGGTATAGTAAAAGATTTAAATGTTTCATGCAACAATATACAAAAATTTGTGGATGTATTTATTGTAAGCAACGATAGACCTAGAATTGTAGGCAGAAACTGGCTTAAAACCTTTTGTCTTTGGCCTTTAAATTTAACAAATAATGTTTATAATTCCAAAGTTAATGACACTTGTGACCCTGTTAATGTAATCAAGGACAAGTATGCAGAGGTATTTAGTCCGGGCTGGGGGAATTTTAAAGGTGAATGTATTAGCTTAAAATTAAAAGACAATGCTCAACCGAAATTTCTTCCTGTTCGACAAGTTCCTTTTGCTTTAAAAGATAAAGTTAAATTAGAAATTGAAAGACTGTTACAAAATAAGAGAATTGAACCAGTAAAATTCAGTAAATGGGGAACACCCGTTGTACCTATCTTAAAACCTGACAAGTCAGTTCGCTTGTGTGGTGACTATAAACTTACATTAAATCCATATTTAGAAATTGATCATTATCCTTTGCCGCATATAGAAACAATATTTCAAACTTTAAAAGGCGCAGAATTTTATTGTGAATTAGACTTAAAAGAGGCCTATTTACAAGCTCCATTGGATGCCTCATCTCAGGAATTAACAGTAATTAACACAGAATTAGGGATGTTTAAATATCTTTACTTACCATATGGGGTCAGTACTGGTCCAGGTTCATTTCAACGTTTGATGTGCAATAAATTAAAAGATATTCCAAACACTATAGTTTTTATTGACAACATATATTTATGTGGAAAAGATTATAATGAAATGTTTAAAACTTTAGAGAATGTACTTAATATATTGAAAGAATCTGAATTTAAATTAAAGCCCGAGAAATGTAAATTTTTTAGAAAGGAATTAGAAGTTTTTGGTTATAGAGTAAATAAATATGGAATAAGTATAATACAGGAAAATGTAAAACCTATAATTCATTTGCCTCCTCCGGAGAATATAACTATGCTTAGATCATTTCTTGGTAAAATAACTTACTATTCTAGATTTTTAAAAGATATGGCTACCACATTAACACCTCTGTACAACTGCACTAAAGAAGGGAAATTTAAATGGACTTCGGAATGTCAATCTGCTTTCAACTTAATAAAACAAAAATTAATATCAGCTCAAAATTTAAAACATTATGATCATACTTTGCCTTTAATTTTAACTTGTGACGCCTCTGTTAGTGGAGTAAGTGCTATTTTATCCAACAGAGAACCAAATGGTATGATTAAACCAATAGCATTTGCTAGTAAAAAATTAAACGACAGAGAGTTAAAATATTGTGCTTTAGACAAAGAGGCTTTAGCTATAATCTTTGGGGTAACTAAATTTTATAATTTCCTTTATGGGAGACAGTTTGAACTTGAAACAGATAATGCAGCTCTGGTTAGAATTTTTGGCCCAAATAAGGGGATTCCAAAAATGGCTGCCAAGCGTTTACAGCACTATGCAATTTTCTTGTCTGCATTTACTTACACAATTAAATACATACCTACTAATAAAAACCCAGCAGATTATTTGTCGAGAGTACCTTCCAAAGATAATTTTAATAATAAATGTTTAAATAAACACTTTGAAATTTGTACTAACTACATAGAAATTTCTGATTTCGAACATATCAAGTGGAAAATTATTCAAAAAGAAAGTAAAAAAGATAAAATATTGTCAAAAATAATTATTTACAGTTATGATGGTTGGCCAGAAAGTAAATTAATTCATGAAAATTTGAAACCATATTATATTAAAAGAAATGAAATAAGTATAGATAGAAATTGTTTATTTTGGGGACATAGAATAATTATACCTGAAAGTTTAAGAGAAAATGTATTAAATCAACTGCATAAAAGTCACTTTGGTTCAAATAGGATGATAGATATTGCTAAGTCATATTTTTGGTGGCCTAAGATAAATGAGGATATCATTAATGTAACAAAAAATTGTACTATTTGTTTATCATATAGAAATACACCTTCTAAGATACCATTAAAACCATGGCCTGTTCCTCCATCAGCCTGGTATCGTATTCATGCTGATTACTTAGGACCTTTGTATGGGAAAATGTTTTTAGTTGTTATTGATAGCTATAGCAAGTGGCCTGAAATTTTTCAAATGGTAAATATTGGTAGTGGCTTAACAATAAAGAAGTTTAAAGAATTATTTATTCGGTATGGTTTCCCAATACATTTAGTAACTGATAATGGTACATCTTTCACTAGTCAAGAGTTTCAAAATTTTTGTAAAGTAGTCGAAATTAAGCATACATTTACTCCTCCCCATCATCCGGCTACGAATGGTGCGGCGGAGAGGTTTGTAGAGACTTTTAAATCTAACATTATTAAAATAGTTGACAGTGGCAAATCCCTTGATTATGCTATTGGTATATTCTTGAGTGATTATCGTGCTACTCCCCATAAGTCTACAGGAGCCTCACCTGCAAAACTGATGCTAGGTAGAGAAATAAGAAATCGTTTTTCATTGTTAAGGCCTACTCCAATATATCAGGACATTACATTAAAACAGAATAGAGTGGTAGATGCATATAGAGGTCATAGAAAAGTAGATTTTGAAGTTGGTCAGAAAGTTATGACTCGAGATTATAGAAAGGGAAACAAACCTTGGATTTTAGGGACTATAATAAAAGAGTCTATACCTGGTGTAACTTATTTAATTGATGTGGATGGTTTGTGTTGGAAAAGACATGTAGATCAAATGAATTCATGTTTACAAGAGTGATGTATTTTGTTATGTATTTTTCTTTTGTCAAGTAACAAGTAAATTCCTTTAATACTTAATTAAAGTAAAGTGTTTAACAGTTAAAAATTAAATTAGTTTTTCTTTAAAGATAAAGCTTAGTGAATATAAGGAACATAATCAAACCTGTAAACTAAATATGTATATACATATATAATTTAATAGATGAAATTAGTTTTTCTTAAAAGCATAAAGTTTAATAAATAAAATAGTTAAAAACAGTCAAATATGTATAAACATATTTTTAATGTAATATGAAGTTATATAGATATATACATGAAGTTGTCTTAACATGAATGTATAGAATATGTAAGTACATAAAATAAATATATATTATATTAAAAGTTAAATAAGAGTTATATTTAAGTTAACATAGTAATGTAGAAGATTAAGTTTTTTTTGTTCGCTATCTCTTGAGGTGTGGGAGAGTGTTGTATATTTATTATCTATATTGAGTTTAAAGTTATTCTTATACATATATAATTAGTCTGTGGAAGTTAAGTTGTCTCTGGCCTCCCACCTCATCTTCCTCTTCCGCTATCAATCAATTAGCCATTGCACGTATCTTGTAATTAAATTAAGATTAAAAATAAACAAAGTGAAACCCAACGTTATTGTCATATTATTTGAAGAACCCAGCGTTCAGTGCATCGAAACATACAACAGAGATGAAGCCGGAACTCTTACAAGACGCAGACGAGAAGTCTGCAGGGTCATCTAGCCTATCTTGCACACCCAAATTTGAGCGAGCAGCACCAGATAGCGAACATCTTCAGGCTAGATCAACAGCCACAGGATCTGTCATACAGAGAACCTTCAATGGGGCCTCTGTTTATGACTTCAAGCTAGTAAGATCCATTGCCCTGCAGACGGATTCTGAACATGTAGTAACCACAGCCCCCACTCAATGTAACGCCTTCACTGAAAACACTGAACCACAACGCATCTACACGGGCATAGAAGAGGCTATGGCACTCTCAAAGCTGAGGCACAATACCACCCTGGAGGAAGTCAGACGGTACCTGGCATTTTACTGCAACCACCCTAAAGATAGCCTCTCAGGGGAAACAAAAGTCATACTAAAGGCCAAACTTAACAACTATGGCCTCCCCCATTCTGACGAAGAGTTATATCGATTATATGCCAGGTACATGCAAGAGCAAGGCTTCAAGCCCTCCGAGGTAAAATGGGATCTCGAATGCCTCAGACAGTCGTTACAAGAGGAACGACTCATAAAACTGCAGAGGACAAGGGTGGCAGCAACGGCCTACTATCGGCCGCTCCAAGACCAAGTGCAGACCGCAGGCTGGGGGCGATGTGACGCTGAACCATGCTGCATCCTGTAACAACGTCGTGCGACGCAGTGCCGTACAACGAGTACGTATGAGTCGTGTATGAGTGTGTGTGTGTGTGTGTCGTGTAGTGAAGTGAAGTTAGTTGCGAAGTGAAGTGAAGTGACAGGAACAGAACAGAAAGACGCGAATAATAATGTGTGTAAATATGTACAGTTTAAGGAAAATGAAAAATGGACATCGTTAGTATTAAGTAATAACATAGCTTAAGGCATGTATGCATGGTAGACTAACAGCTAAGTGTAAACACTAATTGTAAAGTTAAATATTATTTGATTACACTACAAAGATATCGAACTAATCAAGCATAAAATATATAGTAGGAAGGTTGCTGAAAAATAAGTATCGGCAGTTAGCATAGGCACATTGGCAGAGAGAATGGTGGCTGGATGGTTCAAGCCAACCAAACAACCACCACTCAAACTGTGAGTGCACTTAAAACAAAAAAAAAAAAAAAAAACATCGGAAGACATTATTAACTTGCGTTCACTTTGTTGAAATTAAATGTGGGTAGATTTGGGGTTAGGCTTAGTGAAAAGCCACAGGCCACGAATAAGATTCATGCTTTGTTTTCTGATGCCTTAATGATGTTTATTGAAATGGCGCAATGGTTAACACGCCGATCGCTGTTCCGGGGGTCCTGGGTTCGATTCCCGGCGAGGCGGCAATTTGAATGATGAGTTTAAATTTTCGTTCCCGGTCTGGGTAAGGGCGAGGTGGCCATATAAGGGCGAGGTGGCCATATAAGGGCGAGGTGGCCATATAGGGGCGAGGTGGCCATATAGGGGCGAGGTGGCCATATAAGACGAGGTGTCCGTATAAAGGCGAGGTGGCCATTGAAAGGTGAGGTGGCCATTGAAACACCGTTCATAATAATTAGCGGCAGTGTCTCCGATACTGGTCAGGTAGCTGGTCAATAACAAAGGTACTCTTTTAGTTGATTTGGTTTTTTGTAATTTGGTGCACCGCTTATCGCTGAAGAGGATTAATTGAAAAAAAAAAAACACAAAATAGTTTGCTTTATTGGTACTCAACTTGAAGAAGAATATAGCGAGTATATAGCATTAGAGTTATATAACGAATTTCGCTTGCGCTTTGAAAAAAAAAACAATAGCAGTTTGTGGAAGTTCAGTGAAATTTTTAATTAAAGTAGCAGTTGGATACAATCAGTTCCCTAATTATTTTATTTACAAGTACAGCACACTTCGATTGGTTTTAATTTACCTTGTGAAACCAATGTGTTTTGAAGTTATCTCACAACTGGCGATGCAATGTGCATCGATTTCTGGTTTTCCAGTTAAGTTTTGAAGATGCACAGGACATTACTTTGGCGATCGGGAACAAAGGCGGCACAGGCTGGTTACACGCATGTTATCTGGAACCGCATCGACAGCTTGCACTCGCGCGCTCTATGGAGTTCATTCGTGTGACATTGAAGGAGGAAACTCTGGCAAACCATAATTCTTCGCACCTCTTCTGAGGGTTACTGCCTCGGATCGGACGCCACGTAACAGGTGATCTGTATCAACGTATCAGGTTGTTCAGTCTATTTTGTGATAGCTTGAAGAAGTAGTAAATTAAAACTTTTCTTTTCGAGACGTAGTTCATTTAATAAGATTCTCTATCTTTGAGAGATTTAGTTTTCGGTCAACTTATCGAACGGAACTTTTGAAATTGTATTTGAACGGTTTTGTTACTTTGAAAAATGTATAGTCCTTAAATGAACACTGGAGATAGGTGTTCTCTGCTTTATTGGAGGGTGCCAATAGACAGTTTTGCATCAGGATGGACCTTGCAATGCAGATCAGAGCTATGTATACGGTTTGAATTTTATTTCTGGATAGAAATACTTGTAACGTGAGCAAAAGAGTAGCATACGCGAGAAGAGATGAGACGAGGAACGGCGAGGAGAGATGATGAGGAGGGGCGGCGAGGAGAGTAGTGGTGGCGAGATCAGATGAGGCGAGAGTGGGGAGAAGGAAATAAAACCAGTTGACGTCGAGCGGAGCGTCCAATCTTCTGATAATTTTTGTTGAAATATTGTTGTAATAAGTTAAGTCATTAAAATACGTTACTGATCAATATTACTTATTCTTTTATACTTCTTCTTTATTATACAAAAGTTCGAAGTAGAACTTAATAAACTCATTTTCTCACTTTTATTATCTTACAAAAGTTCGCACTAGTTTTGTAGGTTTAACATTTCAGAATTGTGGGATATTATAACCACGTGCCCGGAAAATGAAGCGTGCAAATGGTAATGGGAACCATAATCTAAATCTAAAATATAAGAAAAGGAAGCCAAATTATCATGTGAGTACTGAAAGTCCTTCAATTGACCTTGATACTGTAGTAAAAAGAAAAGTTCATGAAACCATCAAAGAGTTAAACACTGAAAGTAATTCGAAAGTATGTAAATTACAAAATACAGATAAATTGATACCCTATTTTGATCCTAGTAATCGTGATATTAATGTAGAAAGCTGGTTAAAGAAAATCGAACAATTGGGTGCTATATACGGAAGGTCGGACGAGGTCAAATCATTTCACCTTCAATCAAAGTTGCAAGGTCAAGCACGTGCTTGGTTTAACCGCTTAAATTCATATGATCATACCTGGATGGAATGGAAAAACATACTAACAAAAGCTTTTCCTCGTTATTATGATTACGCTGTTTTTTTAGAAGAGTTAGTTAGTCGTAAAAAGTTACATAATGAAACTATGACTAAATACTTTCAAGATAAATTAGCAATGTGTTATAGATGTCAACTTAGTGACAAGGCTGCTGTTTCGTGTATCATTAAAGGGCTTCCACATGAATTACAAGCTAACGCTCAGGCATACCAATGTTCGACACCTGATGACCTTTATGAAGGATTTTTGTCTGCGGTAGATAATTATCAAACATCCCAAAGTACGAGGGTAGTCAGTATGAATAACAAAGTTGCATCAAGAAATATAGAACCATCAAACAATATTACTCGCAAGCCACCAGTTTGTTATAGATGTAATGAAGTTGGACATGTTGCACCTAATTGCAGCCAGCCTGATAAACGTAAATGCTATAGATGCGGTAATCTGGGCCATGTCGCCAGTAATTGCGACTTACAAACTTCAACAAGGTCAAATTCCGATCAAGTAAAAAAGATTCAGATTTTGTCTAAGCTTAACAGTATTTATAAGAAAACAGCAAAGGTTAATGGAATATTTGTTAAATGTTACATAGACACCGGAAGTGAACTGAATGTAAGTTGCGAAGCGACGAGCGTACGAAGCAGACGTGTGCATAAAATTTCTCTGTTAGTGTCATTGGACTTAAAACCTAATACATACATAACTTAAGTTTGCTCTCATTTGATGAATAAAGTGCGCATAAGACCGTTTGCAATTGAACATAGCTTGTCGGCACGTAACCAACTGCGAGTCACTTATACGGACAGCCCGGTTACACAGACATTTTAACCAACGATTAACGCTTAACACTCAACGGACCTATAAGCATAATGAGTGTTCGTCGAAGCCCACCTGTCACGCCAGGCGAACGATTAAGCGAGCCTGATTTCAGTTTGGACGATGCCCAACATATTGCAATCCGCAAAAGGAAGAAGCCAGACGATGATATGGATAGAAAATTATCTGATATAAAAAAAGATATACTATCAGTACTGCATGATTTCAAAAATGATCAAAACAAAAAATTTCAGAAAATCTCGGATGATATAGCCTCAATTAGAAAACAAGCTCAGAACATAGAAGAAAAAACTGATAGCATTCTATTAGAACAAAATAAACTAAATCATGAAATATCTGAGCTGAGAAACAGATACAATAATGCCGAACTTAAAATAGAATCCTTGGAAAGGGAAATAAACCAGATTAAACTATCATCTAGCTCAACATACCAAAACAATCCCGAATATTGTGAAGAAGTCTTATCTGAGATGCGAGAACGTGCGCTTCGAGAAAAGAATATTATCATAATTGGAGTCCCTGAGCTAAGCTCTACTAAGCCAGACGAAAGGATTAGACATGACATGAGCGAGGCTATGAAAATCATAAATATGACAAACGCCAACAGTAGTCCTGTTCAGTGCATTCGCTTAGGAAAATACAAACCAGGCCAATCAAGATCCTTAAAAGCGGTGTTTGCAACAGCGGATGATGCCAAGAGCATCCTAAAAAACAGGTCGAATATAAAAGGAAACATAAAAATATTCTCAGATAGTACACCAAAGCAACAAAAGTATCTAAAAACTTTAAAGGAGCAATTGCAAACGAGAATAAGCAACGGCGAAAACAATATAACTATTAAATATATAAGAGGTGTTCCCAAAATAGTCGAACAACAGTCAAAAAACTACTAGCAACTAAAACAGCAAGTGTACCAAATCTCCACACAATTGAACCCATAACATACGAAATAGTAGATAGCTACAATAAAGTTACAACACATAAAAATGCCTTAAAGTTCTTGTATCTCAATGCAAGAAGCCTCGTGAAGCCAGGAAAACTTGACGAACTTAAATGTATATTACGAGCACTTTGCAAGATACACATAGTGGCAGTCACTGAGACGTGGGGGAAATCAGAAACTGAGGGGCATTCTCTCAACATTCTAAACTACAAGCACTATTTTAATTATCGCACTGAAAGTCGAGGGGGTGGAGTCTCTATTTATATACATAATGATCTCACCCATAATGTCATAGAGAATACTTGCATAGACGACAACCACTACCTTTGGGTACATATAGACAAACTATGTTTTGATGTTGGAATAATATATAAACCTGAAAGGACAAACACAGAACAATTTTTGGAAATATTTTCGGAGCAGCTGCGTCAGAGGAAAAGGGCAATAGTAATGGGAGACTTTAACTACAATCTACTAGAAAATAAATGTGAAATAAAAGAATACAAACAAGCGTTACGAGGCAACGGATATCACATTTTAAACAAAATAAATAAACAGTTTTGCACACGGGAGACAGCGGACTCCAAATCTATTCTTGATCATTTTTTCTATAATGCGGGTTACTCACGATATTTTGTATTTTGGTGTGCCGATATTTCGACCCAGTTGCATGGATCGTGGTCACGGCGGAACTGCGGTGGCGCGGAGAAACTTTTGACACATGACATTTTACACTAATACATTAGTCTGTCTACCTTTCTTCTAACTCGTTTTTGTGATTTGTTGACCATATTACGACACACTACACTAACCACATCCTTGCGCTCGACCTCTTTAACTTTTTCCGACTTGCATAAACTAACCACTGGATTCCATGTTGGTGCTAATTTAAATCCGTCCTCCCTATTAAAGTTTTTGGGGTGTTTTTTAATCTCTATCGCCTCTCTTACTAACCGTGGGATGTAATGGCGTTCCATGGCGATAACCTGCGGGCTGTGAAGTTCAATCCAGTGGTTAGTGCCTGAATCAAGTAGATGTTCTGCTACAGCTGATTTCTTCCTCTCATTTTTCCTAATAGCTGCGATGTGTTCTTTTAAACGCTGCGATATTGCCCGTTTCGTCTGTCCAATGTAACAACTACCGCAGCTACAGTCTACTTTGTACACCCCTGGACACTGGTAAGGAATACGGTCTTTGGGTGAGCGTAAAAAGGCGGTAACTTTTTTAAACGGCGTGTAAATTGTCTTTATATTGAATTTCCTATTTAATATCCTACCGATTTTGTCCGTTACCCCTTTAACGTAGGGAAGAAATGCTGATTGACGTTCAACTGTGCTGATCTTGGAACTTTTATTATGCGGTCGTCTTTCAATTTTTGGCGTGGTGTGGCCGTTGCGACGCAGTACACTGTGTACATGTTGCAATTCCTGCGTCACGTGATCATCATCACAAATATCATAGGCCCTATTAGTAAGCGAAGCTGCAACCGATGCTAGATGTTTTGGGTGATGATGTGATGTGCCGTGTAAGTATCTATTAGTGTGCGTTGGTTTTCTATAGACAGTGTGGCTCAATGTACCGTCCGGCCGCCTACCTACTTGTACATCCAAGAATGCTAAGGTGTTATTGTTTTCTATTTCGTGCGAAATATCGGCACACCAAAATACAAAATATCGTGAGTAACCCGCATTATAGAAAAAATGAGTGTAATCCGCGATGATAAAAGTTTAAAATCAGTTATTCTTGATCATGTTAGTTCGAATATGACTGAACATCCCTACCATCTTGCTATTGTAGAAAGTGCCATGTCTGACCATAAGCAAATTTTCCTTGAACTATTGAGGTCATATACTCCTACAGCCCAAAAGGTCAGTTATGAGAAGGTAGATTATGTCTCATTATATAAATTGGTTGAATCTGCAAGAATACATGACATAAATAATGATTACACAGAGCTGGAAAAAATGCTAATAAATATCATAAAAGAGAATAAAATTACCAAGACCAAAGTTTTAAATCCACCTAAATCGGAATGGATAAATAAAGAAATCATCAATTCAATACAGCAGAGAAATCTAAAATGGATTGAAGCCAGAAAGCAGCAGGACAATGAGGAAGTTAAGAATAAGTTTTTATCAAACAGGAGGAGGACATTTGAAGAGATTCAAGCAGCTAAAAGTAGCTACTATTGTAAAGAGTTCAAGGCGTGTGGTGGAAACACTGTCAAAATGTGGAATTTAATTAACAGTTTAGCAATCAATAAACTAAAAGATAAATGTATTAGACCAATATTAAAAGTCGATTCAGCACAGTCGATTCATAACTGACGAGCTACAGGTATGTGAACACTTTAATGAATTTTTCTCTACCATTGGTACTACCCTAGCTAACGAAATACCAAAAAAATATCACAATTTTAAAGCCATGAAAGAAACTAATGCCCTCAAACTATCGCGGTTCGAGCCTACGAGCACTAATGAAATCGTTAAAATCATTGACAACCTTAAATCAAATACCAGCTCGGGCATAGACGGTATAAGTGCCAAAATAATTAAAAGCATAAAAAATATTTCGGAGGCACTAGTCAGGATGGTGGTATAATGCTCCGATCATCAGGTTGCAAGGTGTAAAATAAAACACAGTAGGCGTTCAATACGTGTCTTCATGATTTAAATTAGGTTACAGGTTACACAGCTTAACTTAATTTGATTAAAGCTTTTAGGTTATGTTAAAACGTGATACGACTGAAATACACTTAGAGAAACGTTATGCCGTCGGGCATAGGTACGACGCAGTATAGGATTTTATTACTAAGTACTCTAGTTAACTTAATGCGACCGTTCAGCTCGACGTCTGCTCGAGAAGTCCCCGCTGTTCGTAGCCGACTCCACAGGTGCCCTCTGTTGGGTTCCCCCTCCGATATCCCATCGAGACACGTTTACAATTCGTACAGTGTTGCCATTTAAATTACAGTTCCGGATTTACGTTTTATTCAAAGTTTAATGATTTATTTAGTTTGATTCTAATCTAATTTTATTTCCGTCTCCGACACGGCCATTCTGACTAGCACACGTCCTCGTGTGATGCCTTTTACTTTAGGTTACAACAAAGCTCTAATTTTATTTTATTCAGCAAAAGCTACTAATTTTAAACGAGACTACAAATTTAATTTGAGCAACAAGTTTTTAGATTACTTAAAATTTCTTTGATTGAACGCCAAGTTAAAGTTAAGTTAAGTTTTTGTTTAAAAGTTTTTTTGCATTTATTTTTAGCCCTAACTACCTACACTCCCGCCGCGCCGTTTCCGGTGTCGCTATGGAGAAGAAGACGGCTAAACAAACTCCATAACATGACACTTGTTTAGAGCAAAATTACCAAATTTATTATTAACGCGGGTTTGTTTTTAACGTATAACGCAATACGTCGTCGTACAATCGTCGTAAAACTGGATGACTCGATCGGCTGTGGTGTCGGAATTTACCTGTAACAATAAACACAAACGAAAGTATCTCTTAAAGCTCGGCCCTTCCTGACGTAAGTGGGCAGGGAATAAAAACAACTTTATCAAATCATTAGAAATTTTGAAAATCATAACAGATTATTTCTCTCAAAGGCCAAAGCTGACATGTCGATCAACACCCATACTCATTCAAATAAATAGGAAACTCATTGAAATATTGCAGTGCTCGCACCCTGACCTCCATCCGGTTCTGATCATCACCCTTATAACCTCCATCCAGTTACAAGCAACAACCCAATAGGCAACCTCTATCCAGTCATCCCCGCATGCAACCTCCATCCGGTTACAAACACTACACTACCCAGATGATCATTTCGAGCTTTTATCAAAAATAATCTTAAAAAAGGTTTGTTCAACATGTCGCTTTATTTATCTTATCACATTACAGATTAATCCAAAACAAACTACATTTCCCATAAAAGTTACTTTTCTCAAAAGTTATCATTTCGCAAATAAGTTGACTCATCGAACGGTACTCAAGTACAATCAGTTCTTCTGTCCAGAAATAACATTCAAATCGTATACCTACATAGCTAAGGACTATACATTTTTCAAAGTTACAAAACCGTTCAAGTATAATTTCAAAAGTTCCGTTCGATAAGTTGACCGAAAACTAAGCCTCTCAACAATAGACTTTTACCAAGTGAACTACGTCTCGAAAAGAAAAGTTACTACTTCTTTAAGCTATTACAAAACAAGTATGAACGATACAGATCACCTGTTTCGCTGCGTCCGATCTGCGGCTGCCAGTTGCCAGAGCTTCCTCCTTCAATGTCACACGAATGAACTCCAGAAAGCCCACGAGTGCACGCACGCAGCCGTCGATTCGGCTCCAGACAACACATGTGTAACCTGCGTGTGCTGCTGCCTGTGCATCCTCGAAAACTTATCTGAAAACAGAACGATGCACATTGCATCGTCACATGTGAGATTACTTCAAAACTCATTGGTTTCACAAGGTAAACCAAAACCAATCGAAGTGTGCTGCACTTGTAAAAATAATTGGGGAACTGATTGTACCCAACTGCTACTTTAATTAAAAATTTCACTGAACTTTCGATATCTTAATTGTTATCTTTTGTCATTGTTCATTAATTACAAGACACATTAAAAGGTCATATTTTCACAAGGAACGAAATAAAATGGAAGTTATAAAACTGCAACACCCGATGTAACCAAATAAAACTTTGTCATACCAAAAACGCCGTTTCACTTTTACCTCGTCTAGCCGTTACTATATCTAGGTAATGTCACCCTTGGTTGCAGATAGGAACCAGAAAAGGTCTTGGTCTCCAGTTCCTTATAACCTAGAAACGCTTCCTAAACGCATCATAAATCCGACGTAAACACTTACGCCGACTTTATTTATTTCGAAAATATAGTGACTAAAGCGGGTAAGAATCCAACTAATTCGTCTGTAATAACTCTAACGACAATGTATTGGATCATTAGATAACGCTTACACAATATTTAAAATCAACAATGAACTACGCGGGTATTTAGAATATCGAAATTATTTTGTCACATAGTAAATAAAACTTTGAAAATTGTATTGTGTTTCACTTTTAAAACAACGTGAACTAATGAGTAACTAATTCGATCGTCGTCACTAATGAAAAAACCAAACCGTTCACTTTTTAAAAGCTAAGCTGATTATTGTTGTAGGTACTCGATAAATGGAATACTTCGTCAAGTTGAGCACAAATAAAGCATCTATTTTGTGTGTGTTTATTTTTTCCAATTAATCCTTTTCAGCGATAAGCGGTGCACCAAATAACCAAAAACCAAAATAACTATCACGAACATTACACGTTTGATAAAAGTCACTGCACTGTACGTCATATCTCGTTATCAATTAAAAATTGTACCAACACGGAATGCATAATAAAATGCCTGACCTCAAACGTTTCTTTCTTTTTCGACCAGACAAAATCTATTCTATGTACCCTCTTTATCTTTAGGAATTTTATGAACTTAGATTAATTATTATTGTCACTTCGGAACATAATAATTTTACTTTAAAATGACTCTAGTTACGTTACATTTCGATTAAATTAAATGAACAAAAATGCTTACCCAACCAAGTACCATTGTTATCCAATAACTTTCATCAACTATTATCTTCAAGGTATCTCAAAACAAAGCATGAATCAAACCCGTGGCCTGTGGCTTTTCGCTAAGCCCAACCAACAAACTACGTTTGTTACACGCGCATTCTTCCGAATGCCGTACGGGTCGCACGGATTCCTCCGTGGTCTAACCTGGACCCCGACCTCCGCCAGAGCCACCCGCGTACCGCGTATCCACGGTCTACCTTAAAGCAGTTTCGCATCCACTTCAAGCAGATACCGACTTCTACGGACTACGGCTACGAAATGGACCCCGACCTCCGCCAGAGCCACCCGCGTACCGCGTATCCACGGTCTACCTAAAGTAGTCTCGCATCCACTTCAAGCAGATACCGACTTCTACGGACTACGGCTACGAAATGTCTACTGGTACGGTCCGACCAGCCGAGCTAAGATTCATCGCTATCACTCTACTCAATTTCACTTTTTATATCACAACACTTCAAATGGTACTTAGCTCTTGGGCATTCTAACAAACTAATACCACAAATCTACCCACATTAAACTTCAACAAAATGATCGCATGATAAAAGTGTGTTCCGATGTTATAATACTTGGTTAAACTACACTAAAATCAAAGGGTGTAACTTTCCCTTCCTAATAAAAACATAGAGGTCATAATAAAAACGATTTCTTTTGTTTTTCAGCGATTAAACATCAAAATAAGATTACAATGAGGAGCGACTTGTTTTAATTACGGAGCTGCGTTAAATGATTTTATTACCGGAAATTGATGTCTTTATTTTTACTCACGATTATCAAACAAACTATACACACACAATATAGTTTACACAAAAATTAAAATTTAAGCAATGAAATTGTATCACCTCAGACGTAATGGAATAAAAATAATGCCATACCCATACTCGCTGTGTTACTTAGCTTTACCAAAATTCGACGCCACATTCCATCCATGCCATGTGAGATGTAATGGTACATGGCAACTCGCTTGCCCTTTATGAATCCAGTTCTCACCTGAAAATTGCAACCTGTAAACCTGAAAACTGTACTTGAAAACCCACAGTGAGTCCTTTATCCCAACTTCTGATTTCGGAGGCACTAGTCAGGATGGTGGTATAATGCTCCGATCATCAGGTTGCAAGGTGTAAAATAAAACACAGTAGGCGTTCAATACGTGTCTTCATGATTTAAATTAGGTTACAGGTTACACAGCTTAACTTAATTTGATTAAAGCTTTTAGGTTATGTTAAAACGTGATACGACTGAAATACACTTAGAGAAACGTTATGCCGTCGGGCATAGGTACGACGCAGTATAGGATTTTATTACTAAGTACTCTAGTTAACTTAATGCGACCGTTCAGCTCGACGTCTGCTCGAGAAGTCCCCGCTGTTCGTAGCCGACTCCACAGGTGCCCTCTGTTGGGTTCCCCCTCCGATATCCCATCGAGACACGTTTACAATTCGTACAGTGTTGCCATTTAAATTACAGTTCCGGATTTACGTTTTATTCAAAGTTTAATGATTTATTTAGTTTGATTCTAATCTAATTTTATTTCCGTCTCCGACAAATATAATAGCGGGACCACTTAGCAAATGCATAAATAAATGTCTAGAAAATGGTATTTTTCCTGATACCCTAAAAATTGCAAAAGTCAGCCCTATCTTTAAATCCGGTAACAAATTTGACCCCAACAACTACCGACCGATCTCGGTTCTCCCCATTGTATCCAAAATTTTTGAGAAGGTAATTCATAATAGGCTCGTTAAACACCTTGAATCTATCAACTTTCTTTACAAAGGCCAATATGGTTTTAGACCTAAATCGAGTACTCTGTCAGCTGCTGTAGATCTTACAACGGACATTAAGGTTAACATCGATGAAAAAAAAGTTGTATTAGGAATATTTATTGATCTTAGGAAGGCATTTGATACCGTTAGCCACAAACTCTTAATCGAAAAACTAAATAAACATGCAGGGCTTACAGACGCAGCATTAGAAATTTTTAGATCTTACTTAACAAATCGGTATCAAGTGGTCAAGATAGGTCAATCTAAAAGTAGCACGAAATTAATCACTTACGGTGTACCACAGGGTTCCTTGTTGGGGCCAATATTGTTCCTGATTTATATCAATGATATGCATGAAACAGGTTTACGTGGTCGTATAAATCTATATGCTGACGACACATGCCTTTTCTACTTCGGGACATCAGTAAAAACTTTAGTATGTGACGCACAACATGACCTGAATCAACTACAAGATTGGTTTCTAAGTAATCTGCTAACAATAAACGAATCGAAAACTAAATATATGATATTTTATGCTATATTTAGAACATCCTCCTCTAATTATCAATAATGTTACGCTAGAAAGATCAAAACAAGAAAAATACCTGGGCCTCATTCTAGATGAAAACTTAACTTGGAAAGCTCACATTCAAAAACTACGTTCTAAATTAGTGTCATTAACGGGTTTACTGAAAAAAATTATTCGTTGTCTTCCACTTAAAGTGCGATACACCATCTACAACTCGCTTGTCAAAACACATTTAGATTATCTGATAAATATTTGGGGATCAGCCCATAAAACTAATCTACAGGCTTTACAAATAGCGCAAAATAGACTTATTAAAATTCTTTTCAATTTTGATTTCCGAACACCAACGCGCAAAATTTACAACGACACAAAATTATTAAACATAAAACAAAATTACATTTACAACACATGTATAATAGTCAGGAAAATAATTACACAAGACATTCATTGTCGCATCTCATTTACAAAAAAGCATCAAATTCAAAAAATTAAAACCCGCAGTGCAAACAATCTAGTATTACGTGCCCCTAGAACCAACTATGGTAAAACTAATATTTTACATGAAGGAGCACTACTGTACAATAAGTTGCCAAAAGACATAAAAGACTCTAAGTCCATACATATCTATAAAAAATCCCTAAAACACTATTTATTGAATACACCTAACTTTTATCTTTAAAGACAAACATTTTCAAAAAGCATGCAAACAAACTGAATCAAATAATTATTTATAATCCTAAGTTAATAACTTAAATTTAATTTACGGTATAAAAATGTACACTATATACACCTTCTAATTTTGTTTCATTAATTTTAATAATTTTATTCTAATTTTAAATAATATTTACACTATATACACATTCTAATTTTATTAAATTAATTTTAATAATTTCATTATAATTTTACTCGCATTTTAAATAATATTTACACTATATACACCTTCTAATTTCGTTAAATTAATTTTAATAATTTTATTATAATTTTACTCTAATTTTAAATAATATTTATTATAAAAAAATAAATTATTTTCAATATTACAATGAATTAAAAATGGTTATTCAGAAAATAAGCATTTAGGTATACATACATTTTTAAAATAATCTTTTTTACGTTATTTTTATTTTAGGAAAGGAAATAAAATAAAATTTTATATGTAATAGTTTTAACAAATATGATCGCTATTTAATTAAAATCAAACAACAAAATACTGAATAAAAAATTAATAACAACAAATAAAACTAGATTAACAATAAATATATAAAAATCTTTATTTAATATCTACTTTTATTATCTACTTTTTAATACAGGCATGTATATCTGGTAAGACTAAATAAATATGATTATTGCTAGCAAATTTATGATTATTGCTATTAAATTTGTGTTAACTGATGATAACTTAACGTTTCGCTATGCAGTGTTCAAGTTGTGTAACCGGGCCTCACTTATAAGTCGCTGTATCATATCATTCGAAAAAATTTATAACTACCCTCAATATGTCTTCTATTGGTCATGAGTTTCAATGTTTATAAATTATGTTATTTGCATGCGTTTAATGATATAATTTTGTTTATTAATAGATAGTTCGCGCAATTAATTTTGTAATGTGAATATGTAGTGTTTCTCTACAAGTGATTGTAAATCTTTTGAGAAATAAATGATCTTAAACCGTATGTAATGACTAAAAGCGCAGCAGATGCGATGAATCTTAAAATTCGCCCTACTGATATTATTCTTAAAGGATTCGCTGGATCATCGGTCAAAGCTATCGGTCTAGTGTCTTTTAATATATGTATTGATGAAGTTTATTTACATACCTCAGCAGTTATAACTAATGATAGCTTAGATGACATTGTACTTTTGATAGGACAGCCAATTATAGATCATGCGGAAGTTGTTTTGAACGTAACAAAAGATGGAGCGTTTTTGAAAAAGGTAAACGACGCTAATTTTAACAACATAGACACAATTGAAGAAGCGATGAGTTTCAGAGTCTTGGTAACAGATGATACTGAAGTACCATTGGGGAGCAGCCTAGTGAGCGTTTATGTGACCGACGCACCTTCTGCAACGCTTACTACCAAACCGAGGCAGTACAGTATGAATGGAGTCTCCTACGGACTTGGAAGCGGAGTCTTACATGATGGCAAGGGCTACATTAAAATTTGCAACATAGGAAACGGACCTATAATTTGGAAGAAAAATGAGATGATTACTAGAGCGGAGCGTTGCGAAGTAATTAACGAGGTGAGTAAAAATTTATTACTTATTAAGAGAAATGAGAGAGATACGATAGGTGGGGTGACTTGTGACAAATTAAATATAGGAGAAATAAGTGAATCTGATAAAAATAAATTACTTCAACTTTTATTTGAATATTCAGATTGTTTTGCGAATTCGGTAAAGGAAATCGGTGTTACAAATTTAGGAGAGATGCACATAAATTTGACTACTTCTACTCCTGTAAATAGAAAGCCTTATCGTTTAGCACACTCTGAAAGAAAAATCGTTGCTGCCAAAATCAATGAGCTGCTCGAGGGTAATATTATTCAAGAGTCGTCTTCGGAATATGCGTCACCAATTATTCTTGTCAAAAAGAAAAATGGTGATTATCGCTTGTGTATTGATTATAGATCGCTAAACGCTATTACAGTAAAAGAACGATTTCCTCTGCCGCACATAGATGATCAGTTAACAAAATTAGCCAACAAGAAAGTATTTACAAAGGAGAATGCGCAAAATTGCCCCAGCTCCGGCGCAAAAAGTAACTATCTCATAATTTTGTATATTTAATGGGTACTTAAAATAAATACTTGTGATCTCCCTAATCTGTGGCTAAACATTATTGTTTCAGGCACGAATTTTAGTAAACTACACAAATAGAAAATATTATTATATTTATATATTTTGTATGTGTATATTATTATTCATATTTTATTTAGACAAGAATGTGTGCCTACAAATGGCACATATTATTACTTTCTGTAATATATACATTTGGGTGGGTGGTGAGGGTAATATTAATAAACACAGTATCATAAAGTAATGTCTATATTCTCTTATAATTCTAAGTCTATCAAAACGGTATCTAAGTAAGCAGCAGGATGTTCAAATTCTTGAACGTTGTTTCGGACCCAGCCAAGATAATATAAAATACTAATGACATGGGCGCAACTTCCAGTGTACGACGCCCGTGAATGCACGTACATACTCTTTTATTGCGCTCCGACCCTGCGTCTCAGAATTATACAATATATATGTATATGTTATGAAAGAATTAAAATAAAAGTGATTATTTTAGATATTACTTTGCATTTTTACTTGAGATTTGTTTTTTTTGTAACGATAGTTTAGTATAAAATCGTGCCTGAATGAATTATCAAAGCAATTTTTTTCTATGTTAGCCACTGATTAGGGAGATCAAATACATTTATTTTTTGTACACATCCAATGTATAAAATTCTGAGATAGGTTACGTTTGCGCCGGAGCTGGGGTAATTTTCTATGAAAATTGCGCATTCTCCTTTAGATATGTTTTCGGGATATCACCATGTTAAAATTCATCCGGATTCCGTAAACAAAACAGCATTCGTAACTCCGGATGGTTTATATGAATTTTTGAGGGTACCCTTTGGTCTTGCAAATGCACCTGCGGTGTTTATGAAAGTAGTTCAAAAATTGGTACACATGGTGGGTAGCGATGAACTTGTGTGTTTTATGGACGACATGTTGCTATCTACAGCAAATATTTCAGATGGATTAAAATTATTAGAAGAACTTTTAATTAAATTACGGGATTGTGATTTGAAACTTAATGTAAATAAGTGTTCATTTTTAAAATCTAGTGTTACGTTTTTGGGCCATGAGATAAGCGGTGAAGGTATACGACCTGGAGAACAGAAAATAGATGCGGTCTCTAATTTCAAAACTCCGGGAAACTTACACGAGCTCCGCCAATTCCTAGGTCTTTGTAGTTATTTTAGAAAGTTTGTACAAAATTATGCTATTTTAGCAAAGCCTCTGACGGACTTGTTAAAAAAAGATAGTGTGTGGGTTTGGCGATCTGACCAGAGTCAATGTTTCAATTTACTTAAACAAAAATTAGTTTCTCGACCACTGTTATCATTATACGATGAACAATTACCTTGCGAAGTTCATACCGATGCTTGTAAACGAGGGGTAGCTGGTATTTT
Organism: Hesperia comma; assembly: GCA_905404135.1. Taxonomy (NCBI): domain Eukaryota; kingdom Metazoa; phylum Arthropoda; class Insecta; order Lepidoptera; family Hesperiidae; genus Hesperia; species Hesperia comma. Next base: position 14,637,410 of record FR990013.1, on the reverse strand, counting down.
ATTACAGAAACAACTTGATGGAAAAATTAAACCAGTTTTTTATTTTAGTAGAGTGACGTCACGTGAGGAATCTTTATATCATAGTTATGAATTAGAAACATTGGCTGTTGTCGAGTCGCTTAAACGTTTTCGTGTTTATGTATTAGGAAAACCAATTAAAGTCGTCACTGATTGTTCGGCAGTTAGATACACTTTGCACAAAAAAGATTTAATACCTAGAATAGCTCGTTGGTGGTTAACAATTCAAGAGTACGACATAGAAATTGAATATAGGCCTAGTGATAGGATGAGACACGTTGATGCTTTAAGCAGGAACCCGACATGTGTACCGGTTGATGACGACCAACAGGTTAACATATTATTGATTTCCAGTGAGGATTGGTACCTAACGGTGCAGTTGAAAGACGATAAGCTTAAGAACATTATAATTCAGTTGCGCGAAGGGAGGGCAAGTAAGGATATTTTTAATTAATTAATTAATTTATTTATTTATTTATTTATTTATTTATTTATTTATTTATTATTAAGTCACACCAACAAAGTGAACACTATCACAATTAAAAATACAATAGATAAAAATACATTTTCCAGTGACACTTCAATTATAGGTGTAAACAACATGATAAAAAAAATACAATACAAATAACAGAATTTACAAAATTTCATAATTATCATTGCCATTAAATTAGATAAAACAATTCAATTAAAACATGATTAAACATTGCATTAAATTAAGATTATAAAATTTATTGAATTAAAATGTATATAAAATAAATAATCAAAAGTAAATTTAAATTTAAAAACAAATTATTGAATAAATTGATTGAAAAAAAAAAAGAATACATGATTTAGAACAATTTTATACATAAATAAAAACTGAAATATTAAAAAATTAATTAAAAACTGAAAAATTAAAATGAGCATAAAATTACAGTAATTATTTTTTAAGTTTGAGGATATTATGCTTGAATGTAAAATATTTATTTGAAAAGATATCTATTACATTACAATCATTCTTGTTCAGCTTTTTGTCAGAATGATGAGGATTGCGTGTCTGGACTATACTCTCACTCGAATTATGTGCACAATTATAATTTCTCATAGTTCTATTTAGAGGGCTATAGTGACCGAGATTTGTCCGCGAAGGTCTTTCCACAAACGGTTTATATTTGAAAGCTCTTGGAATACCTCTCGGTACACAAATACTAACCTTCGTTAAGAGATCGGCTCCATCTATATAACCATTTATAAGTTTGAACAGAAACAAGAGGTCCAACATTCTTCTACGATCTGAGAGTGAACTAAGTTTAAAATATTGTAATTTATCATTGTAACTTTTTAGTGATTTTGCTAAATTAAAGCGGTAAGCCAAGTGCCAAAGGAAGCGCTTTTGCACGCTTTCAAGACGATTAATGTAGATGTCATAGTGCGGGTTCCACACCACACTGCAGTACTCCAGGCAACTACGAACAATTGAAGAATATATTGTAATTGTAGTGTTGGGTTTTTTAAAATCCCTACATGTGCGTAAAATAAAACCCAAGGCCTTAAAAGCTTTTTTAACTATGTTATCATAATGTAAATGGAACCTAAGTTTACTATCAAGAATGACGCCCAGATCACGAACATGGTCCACTACACTCAGCTGGGTACCATTTATGGTGTATGAATGAGGCAAGTCTGGAGCATTTTTATTGGTAAAACGTATCACCATACATTTCTTGATATTTAAACTCATACCATTATTATCACACCACATCACTAAATTATTTAGATCTTGTTGCAATAATAGACCTTCTTTAAGGGAATCAACCTGCCTATATACTTTTAAATCATCTGCAAACATATGAAATTTAGAATTAGAAAAGCATTCGCCTATGTCATTAATGAAACAAGTAAATAATAACGGACCGAGATGTGAGCCTTGAGGGACACCGGATTTAGCCTCGAAGGGGCTAGACTTATGACCACTTACCACCACAACTGATTTCCTGTTAGAGAGATATGACCTACACCAATCAAGCAAGTTACCTGATATTCCGAACGAAGATAACTTGTTTATTAAGATTGCATGATCCACTTTGTCAAATGCTTTGCTAAAATCGGTGTAGATACCATCGAATGAATGTCCATTATCAAGGCCCTCAGCCAGGTTTTCTACAAAAGATGTCAAATTAGTTGTAGTAGAACGGGCCTTAATAAAACCATGTTGCTCTGGGATAATATTTTGTTTTATATGCCATGATAACCTAGAGCAAATTATGCTTTCAAACACTTTAGCAAAAACATTAATTATAGATATAGGTCTATAGTTTATGACTAAAGCAGAATTGCCGCTTTTAAACAGAGGAACAATAAGAGCGTCCTTCCATGCCGAGGGAAAGACACCTGAACTAAGAGATTTATTGATAATCATGCAAAACGGCAGACCTAATGCCTTGGCACATTTTACAATAAAAACAGCCGGTATACCGTCGGCCCCAGCTCCTTTCCTATGATCAAGTCTTTTTAACACTCGGTACACTTGAGCTTGTGTAACAGATATAGAGGTTAATATTTGTGAAGAACTGACCATATTTGCATTATTAATAAAATGTATAGATTTACTAGAAGTGCTATAAACCGAAGAGAATTGTTTCGCGAATAGTTCACATATATCAGAACCTGTAGAAGCAACTATATCTCCCAAGGACATCTGGGCAGGGTAAGTGCTACTACCGCCTCTTTTTTGCTTTACAAAAGACCAAATTAACTTTGGATTAGATAATAACGATGATTCCAGCCGATCTAAGTATTTTTTGTAGTCTGAGTCGTATATTTTTACAGCTCTCTCACGAAGTATTTGAAAAGAAAGTAAGTCTCTGGGGTTTCCGTATTTGCGGTATTTAATTCTGTAAGTATATTTTTCCTTTAACACTCTAATCAATGAGGCAGTGCACCAAATTGGGTACTTATTGTAGTTGCGGGGTTGTGATCTGGGCACGTATTTAATAATTGTCATTTTTAATAATTTATAGAAGACGGAGACCATATCCTCTGCAGAATTACAATTCTTAAATTCATGTGGCCATGAAATACTGTTTAAGTGGTCCATGATTTTTTCATAATCTGCTTTATAAAAGAGAAATTTTGAATCAAATTTTGAGGACATGCATAAATTATGATTTAACTCAATATAAAACTGCAACGGTGGATGCAGGGGGTCAATCAATGATAACGGACTCAAGCATACATCCAATTGTAAAATAGTTATTGTGCTTAATATTAAATCTAAAACTTTATTTTTATTATTCAAATTAAAATTATATTGGGATAAATTCAAAAAAGACATAAAATCAATTAACATATTATTTAACAAACTATTACAAGTCTCAGGTACTAAAGAATTGTCACTTGTTTTGTTCCACTGCAAACTACTCAAATTGAAGTCACCTAAAATAATAATATTACCGTTGTGTTTTTCAAACAAATTATTGGAATTGATAACAAAGTGTTCCAATATATGTTTTTGAACGGGTGGAGGTATATAGACACCGCATAAGTATAGGTCATTCGCAATATCCTTATTGTCAACTAACTCCAATTTAACCCACAGATCTTCACAGTTGGACTCATGTTCGAAAAGACGTTGTGATTTTATGCGTCTGGATACAGCTATTAGTACGCCACCTCCTTCTTTGTTAGAGTGAAACCCACTGCTATGACGATCCCGCCTATAAACCACGTACCTGTCATCGAATAATTCATTATCGGAAATGCTGTCATTTAACCAAGTTTCTGTTAAAACTATGACATCAAAATAATTACAAACAACATTTTTGAAAAACTCAGTTGTTTTTGTTCGCAATCCTCTTACATTCTGATAATAAAAACTAAGATTGCTTAAAGAGCCCTTAAGTAATAAAATAAAATTTAAGCAACCTTAGCGTAGTTTATGACAAACGATTTAATAAGTCAATATTTTTAACGTGTATATAGTTAGTATTATCAGATTTACGCATATATATTCTTCCATTTCTGACCCATACATATTTATAATCCAACTCTTTTGCTTTCTTTCGAGTAGCAGCATGCAAGTCCTTGTTCTCAGATGTTAGGTGTTCAACTACAAAGATAGGGTTCTTTTTATTTCCGCCAATACCAAGGTGACTTGTATTAAGTTTGTCTTCTTGATTATTCCTGTTATATTTGCTCGTAGCAGCGAGGAACTCATCACGCATCCGTGGACTGCTAAATTTGATCAAAATTGACCGTGGTCGAGGACTGGAGTTGTTCATCTTGGCCAACCTAGCGCAGTAGTGGATATCGGTTTCCTTGACAGGGTATTTTATTATCTTGCCTAATTGCTGCACTGTATTTATTAAATTTTCTTGTTTATTTTCAGGTACGCAATGAATCTCAATATTAGTCGCACGCGAATTTTGGTCTATTTGTGCAAGTCGTGAGGAAAGCATTTTTGTAGTCGCCCTGAGAGTTTCGTTTTCCACCAAAATGGTCTCTAATTTTATAGACTGCTCTACTTGTGAGGCTTTAATCTTTTCTAATTCTTCATTATAAAAGGACATGGATGATTCAATTGCAGAAATTGCACTACCGAGTTGTAAAAGTTGAGGCTCAAATTGATTTTTGAACGTACTCTGAAGCTCTTCGCGTATAATATCGCGTATGTCATTAGCAGATAAGCATTTACAGCGTACAGTGCTACGTTCGCGTTGTTTAGATCGTCCGGTGACTGATTCACTAGTAGGCTGAGAAGACGAGGTAGATCCACCTTTACATACTTGGCTACGGCATAGTAAACATAACCAGTTGTGCTTAAGTTCGAAGGACATATTATTGTATTCCGTAAGTGATATGTTTAAGCAATTATGGTGGTATCTTGCAGTACAACTTGAACATTGCATAGTGGGTACATCTTTCAATGCTTTAAAGCAGCCGGCACATACTGTAGAACATTCACTTGAATTAGGCATTTTAAATAAAAGTCGGTACCGATGGAAGATGCAGAAACGTAGCCCAGTTTAAAACACTTTATGTATAGGTCGTAAGCGCCGTGCACAATGCGTTACTTACGCGTTTCACTTAATTGCACCGTTAAGAACACTCACGATTTAATGATTGTGATTTTATTCTTTAAAAGTTGTTTTAATACAACAAATAACTATTATTGAACTTATAATAGATGTTTATTTTGTTTATATGATGTTAATTTTGATTGTAACACTGTTTTTGTACGTATAAGGCAATTGTTTAGGGAGTTTGAGAATATTTTACAAAGGACAATTAATAACTATAAAATCAAAAATGATCGTTTGTACAGAAAATCTTTAAATGGAGACAAGCTGGTTGTGCCTTCCTTTGCTCGTTGGAAATTAATGCAAAAATTTCATGATCAAATTGGACATGTTGGCCTTAAACGTTGCGATGAATTAATTAAGTCCGATTATTGGTTTCCGAAAATGACTAGATTTATTAAAAAGTATGTAAATTCATGTCTTGAGTGTGCGTATGCAAAAGGTAATTATGGCAAGCCGTCAGGAGAGCTACGAGTACATCCTATTCCCAAGCCTTCTTTGCCAATGAATACTGTGCATATAGATCACTTAGGTCCTTTCTGTAGAACACCAAAAGGGTATCAATACATACTTATGATTGTTGATTCGTTTTCCAAGTTTTTAATGGCGCGACCCACACGAACAATTAACTCCGTAGAGACAGTAAGCGTACTTAAGGACATGTTTAGTTTATTTGGTTATCCAAAAAGGGTTATTTCGGATCGAAATTTAGCTTTCACAAGCAGAACCTTCAAAGAATTTTCTATCCAGTATAATTTTCATCATACTTTGAATTCTATAGCTTGTCCACGGGCTAACGGTCAAGTGGAGAGGTACAATAGGACCTTGCTTGATGCTATGCGTACACGAGCCAAGGATCCTAACATGTGGACCGAATGTTTGCCAGATGTTGTTTGGGGAATCAATAATACCACTAATGAAAGTTTGGGTTACCATCCCTTCGAGGTTCTTTTTAGTTACCGCACTCGATTACTGTCTAATTTGTCAAGTGACAGCACTGTGACCACTGAGCCCGTACAGCAAAAACGTGTCAAGGTTTCTCGCAGGCTTGAGCAGCGTGCTCAAGTCATGAAAAAAAATTATGATAAACGCCATAAGCCCGAGAAAACTTTTAAAAAGGATGATTTAGTATTGTGGAAGCAAGCGCCAACCGGTAGGGCAGTTAAATCTGTTAACACTAAACTTCAAACTTTGTATTCGGGTCCTTATATCATAACAAAGGTGTTACCGAATGGTCGATATGAGATTAGAAGTATAAAAGGTATGCGAGGATATAAAAAATTTAGCGGGATAGTAGCGGCCGACTCACTGAGAGCCTATCATAGTGCTCCTATTTGTAGTGAAACAAGTAGTGATGAGGAGATAGTCGATAGGGATGATTTAATTGATTTATTGGAAAGTTGAGTAACACGTATCTCTCTTGCGCCAATTGCGGCGCAATTGTTACAGGATGGCCGACTGTAACGTGAGCAAAAGAGTAGCATACGCGAGAAGAGATGAGACGAGGAACGGCGAGGAGAGATGATGAGGAGGGGCGGCGAGGAGAGTAGTGGTGGCGAGATCAGATGAGGCGAGAGTGGGGAGAAGGAAATAAAACCAGTTGACGTCGAGCGGAGCGTCCAATCTTCTGATAATTTTTGTTGAAATATTGTTGTAATAAGTTAAATCATTAAAATACGTTACTGATCAATATTACTTATTCTTATTTTATACTTCTTCTTTATTATACAAAAGTTCGAAGTAGAAGTTAATAAACTCATTTTCTCACTTTTATTATCTTACAAAAGTTCGCACTAGTTTTGTAGGTTTAACATTCTGATTGTACTTGAGTACCGTTCGATAAGTCAATTTATTTGAGAAATGATAACTTTTTAAGAAAAGTAGCTTTTATGAGAAATGTAGAGTTTGTTTTGGATTAATCTTTGGTGACCGGTTAATTTATTTTGAGCACAAGCTATTATGTTTTGAGCTGACAAAAATTAAAAGTTATGAGATTAAATCTGGAGGAAGTCCACTAGTTACTTTGATATGGGAGATATTGTTTAACCAGTATGTTTGACATTGTTTATTACCAGGTAAAGTTTAATGGTGATTTTTGATAACCGTGACATTACGATGGAAAGTGCCTGAAGGTCAATTTGTTAAATCTGATGTGACGATCAGTAATGACGAAGTTTAGGCCAGGAAGGGCCGAGCGTGGAAAGATACTCGCGTATGTATTTGGTTGTTACAGGTAATCTTCAATGCCTTATACGTGTTGCCGATGGTAGAGCGTGTGTACGGTGCAACCGTGCATCTGCTGGGGTCAGCTATTTTACGCGACACGCGCGACCCAATTTAATCGTAATAAATATATATTTTTAGTTAGTTCGCAATTAGCCAGCAAGGGCCGCGCGTGCTCGCTATATATCACGATATTGTCTTCCCATTCAGTTATCATTAAAATCCATTCAAGTTCACATAGTTATAAAATTACTTCAATACAGTCTACTATCATACAAACAAGTCTCTTATTTTCTTCTACTAATATACTGAGTTAACAAGAGCTCGTACATTAGTATATGGTCCTTCGAGTGGTTTAATACCGCGTGTGGAAGCATACAGTCCGTCGAAAAGGGGCTTACGCGTCGTAATTACCGCGTGCATTGGTGTAATACCGCGTGGAGTGGTGAAATACCGCGTGTGGTGATACCGCGTGAGTTGGACAACAGTGTATATCAAGTGTTTGGTAACATCAAGGTTATCAAGGACAGACTTTCATGCAATATCAAGATTGCAGTGCAATAACAGGATTGCAGTGAGGATACAGGACCATCGGCGTCAGGTGCAGCAGGGAGCACATCGGGAGTATTCAAGGAGTTATCAAGTAAGATCGTTACATTTTTTATACAACTACAGCAAATATGGAGGATATATACAAAAATCAGGTAGAGCTGCAAGTGGCTATGTCCAAAATAATTACTAATATTAAAAAGGATTCTAGAGAGCGTAAGTCTGCAGATTATTTTAAAAGGCGATTGGAAACCTTAGAGGCTTATTGGGCTGATTATCAGTATAACCACGATCGTCTCAGCGCGGTAGGCAGCAGGGCCCATCCGTATTTCACGAATAATGAGTATGCGCAGGTATTGGAAATGTATAAAACAGCTAAGGTATACATCCATGAGCAACAGCAAGCCTTTAAGGAGAGGAAAGGAGATGAACCTTCTGTTTATCATCAACCACAGGAATCTCAGCGAGGAGAGGTGAGTAGAGAGGATGAGTCGGAACAATCAGGATATGAGGATGCCCATCAGCCAACAGCTAAAGGGCAAACGTCTAGAGGTACAAATCAAATCAAATCAAATCAAATCATTTTTATTGCCAGAATGTAGTTTTACATAGATGTTATAAATAAAGAAGACCAATACATTCAACCACGTATGGTATGCAATAGTGTCAATAATACAAAATATTAAATTACTTTTAAAATTATTAAAATTAACAATGTTGAACAATACAAATTTCCTATTAAATTATTTAGTAAATCATTCTAATTAGTTATATCAATGTCAAAAAAAAAATAAAAAAAATTCAAAAGTTAGTAAACTGTACATGTAGTAAACTGGATGACATGCTCAGACGTCAGTCAAGTAACTTCAGAGCGTTTCTTCGAACAGTATCAGGTATCAATTTAAATATTATCTCGCAGAAATGGGAACTAGAAGACGCTCTACGTAGCTTACAATCTCGGTGGTCAATAATAGATTCACTGCATTGGGAATTGGATAGCGAGTTAGAAGGGATGGATGTAGCATACGAAAAATCTTATACGAAGCATGAACGTACCTACAACGAGCTGAAGAAAGAGATCAATTGCAAGCTGTGGTCAGTCTCACACAAGGAGAATTGGACACCAAAGATGGAAATTCCTAACTTTAGTGGAAGTTATCAGAGCTGGGTCTCATTCAAAGATCTATTTACAGAGGCCATTCACAATAATATATCTATCTCAAACGCACAAAAAATGCAATTTTTGAAGGGCAAGTTAAGAGGAGAAGCGGAGCGTTTGATTCAACATCTGCCTATAAGCACCGAAAATTATCCTATCGCATGGGATATTTTGAACAATCGTTACAATAACATAAGGTTAATATTCTCAACACATGCAAATAATTTGTTAAACCTACCGGCCACTCAACAAGTTTCAGTTAACCATATCAAGAAGATACATGACACTACTCAAGAGTGCCTCAACGCAATTAAAAATCTTGGAGTCGATACAAGCGGCTGGGATCCACTAATCGTACATATTTTATTACAAAAATTGGATACTGAGTCTCACAACGGCTACCTAGAATCTCTCAAGAATCCGCGTGACTTGCCGAACCTACAGGACTTTTTAAAATACTTAGAAAATAGATTTACAACGTTAGAATCTTCTCGAAAGAAACAGGAAAATTTTAAACAACCTAATAATTATTCTTATAAACCTATATCTAATTTCAAACCTTTTAAATCAAATTATTATAATGTTAAACAATTAGTATCTTCTACATATAAAGGAGGTCAGTCACCCAGCAATAATAACAATTCTGCAAAATTAACATGTCCATTGTGCAAGGAAACGCATGGAATTTATTTTTGTAATAAGTTTTTAAATATGACACCACAAGATAAACGAAAGACACTAACAAGACTTCGGCTATGCCAAAACTGTCTTTATTCACATTACGATAAGGCCTGTACTTCAGAAAAAAGATGTCGTGAATGCAAAGGTAACCACAATACGCTTGTTCATGAGGCATTTATGAATTCGGCAGTAAATATAACAATTGCAGACAAAGATCAAGCATCTAATGAAATTTCAGTAGTGCAACAAGGCATTAACACCAGTGAAATATTACTAGCTACGGCTGTAATTAAGGTCCAAGCAGGGGACGGGACTTTTCATAAGATGCGAGCGCTCATAGACCAAGGCTCCCAAGTTTCCCTCATATCCGAGAATGCGACACAAGTTCTAGCATTGCCAAGAAAATGGTGTAAGGGAATAATATCAGGGGTTGGGGCCAAGGAGAGTAGCTGCAAAGGTGTCACGGAGATATCATGCAATTCGATATATGGAAGTTTTACTTTCAAAACCGAAGCATTTATCATGAACACGCTTATCAAAAATTTGCCCAGTTCCACGTTTAATAAGCCAGTATGGTCTCATTTAGATGGCATACAGCTTTCAGATCCTGACTTTAACATTAGCCGACCCGTTGATATATTGTTGGGAGCAGATGTGTATGCAAATATAATACTGGACGGGATAAGTCGATCTGATCAAGCCGGTCTACCGATAGCCCAACAAACTCGCTTAGGCTGGATCCTCTGTGGTAATATACAATCATGGCAATGTAATGTGATACTTACTCCAATAGACGAAATTAGAAAATTCTGGGAAATAGAAGACATCACGGTCGGTCAATCATCCAATTTGTCAGAAGAGGATACAAAATGTGTACAATATTACAAGTCTACCACAACAAGGCGGGAGGACGGTTCTTACGAGGTACGGATACCATTTCATGAAAAATTTGAAGAGCAGTTAGGCACATCAAAACATTCTGCGATAGCTCAATTTCATCAATTAGAGCGGAAATTCAGAAATAATTCTAACATCGAACATCAATATAAATTATTTATAAATGAATATAAACAACTCGGTCACATGAAGCTCGCTACCGGTAATCTGAAACCTAATTATTATATGCCGCACCATTGTGTTATGCGAAGTGAGTCATCTACAACTGCACTTCGCGTAGTATTTAATGCTTCTACAAAAACTAATTTAGGAAATAGTTTAAATGATTTAATGCTTAAAGGCCCAAATCTTCAGCAGGATCTTCAATCTTTGCTGCTTAAATGGAGACAATTCCGTTATGCCTTTACGGCAGATATAGAGAAAATGTTCAGATTCATTTGGGTAAACGAACAAGATCAACGTTTTCAGAAAATAATTTGGCGTGATTCCTTTGAATTGCGTTTAAAGGAATATCAGCTGTGTACGGTCACATATGGCACCAAGGCCGCGCCATTTTTGGCTATGATGACGCTAAAGCAGTTGGCTGAGGATGAGAGATTAAATTATCAAGATAGTCAGGCTATACAAGTTTTAGAACAATCATTTTACATGGATGATGTTTTACATGGGGCAGATACTGTAGAATTAGCATTAAAATTACAACAAGATTTGATCAAGTTATTAAAATCAGGGGGATTTAATCTTCGGAAATGGAAATCCAACACTCAGGAATTACTGACAGATAGATCAGAAGGAATACAGGCAGAGGAGAATTTTGAGTTCAAACAGCAGGAGTCGACAAAAACATTGGGCCTGCGATGGAATCCTAAACAAGATATATTCACCTTCCAAACACAGGTTGAACCAATGAAGAAAACACCAACCAAACGATCAGTGCTATCTGATATATCCAAATTATTCGATCCGCTTGGATGGTTGTCACCAGTATCGACCAGACTCAAATTATTGTTTCAAAAGGTATGGATTTCTAATATACAATGGGATGATCAGTTACCAAAAGATATTATGAAGGAATGGATTAAGATCAGGGAAGATATGGAACATATAAATGACATAGATCTAGCACGCTGGTTGTTTACGTCGGAAAGAGGAAGCCAAATAGAATTGCACGGATTCTGTGATGCCTCCAATAAAGCGTATGCATGTGTTATTTACTCAAAAACCACGTTCAATGACAATGTCAAGGTATCGCTGGTAGCAGGAAAAGCCAGGCTCATTCCAGCAAGTAAATCTACTGTATCCCTGCCTAGAAAAGAACTAAGCGGTGCCCTTCATCTAGTTACTTTGATGGAGAAGGTACAGAAGTGCCTAAGCAATCACAAGATCAGCGTGTACGGCTGGGTTGATTCGATGGTTGTTCTCGCGTGGCTCCAAGGGAATCCAGGACGATGGAAGCCATTCGTCGCGAACAGGGTGAGGCGTATTATTGAGATCATACCTCCGAATCAATGGCGATACGTTAAGTCAGGAGAGAACCCTGCTGATTGCGCCAGCCGCGGAATGAGTGTGGTTCAGCTAAAAGACCATTCTTTGTGGTGGAATGGACCGTCATGGCTACCTGAATTTAGTATCAGCGTTGCTAGTAACCAAAGTGAAACCTTCATGACAGACGAGGAAGCTAAAAAATCTAAGCAAGTATATTACATAACAAACACATCAAGCATACTTGAAGAATTATTAGCACGATATAGTTCTTTTCAAAAACTAACAAGAGTCCTAGCATGGGTTTTACGGTTTATTAAATTAATAAAGCAAAATTACAATGAAAAATTAACCTACCTTACCCTAAAAGAAATAAATAGCGCAAAATATACAATAATCAAGCATGTACAACAGTCAGAATTTACAAGTGAATTAACCAGTTTACAACAAAATAAATCTTTGAATGCAAAAAGCAAGTTGTTGCAATTTAATCCTTTTTTGGATACCGAGGGAGTTATTAGAGTTGGGGGGAGGCTAAACAAGGCAAATATTGATCCTGACATGAGGAATCCAATAATATTACCGCATAATAGTCTTCTCACCAATTTAATCATCGATCACACACATATACTTTCGCTACACGGAGGCGCTCGAGTTACTTTAGCGACCATTCGTCGTAAATATTGGATCATTGGTGGCAACAGGGCTGTCAAGAGCCGACTACGTAATTGCGTAACATGTCGCAAACATAGTCCAACAAAAATTACACAGTTGATGGGAGATCTACCTACACACAGATGCAACACGGCTAAACCCTTTTATAACACCGGCGTGGACTTTACCGGACACGTATTTGTTAAGGCCAACAAGGGTCGTGGTATCAGGACCACAAAGGGCTATATCGCAGTGTTCATTTGCATGGTGACGAAAATTGTGCATTTAGAGCTGGTCTCTGACCTTTCTTCTTCAGCATTTTTGGCCGCTCTGCGGAGAATGGCGGCTAGAAAGGGATCTCCACGTTATATCTATTGCGACAATGGAACCAATTTTGTCGGGGCAAGCAATATTATGGCAAACGAGTTTCAAAACATACTTGAGACCTTTGATCAAGATTTTATCAAGGATTTAACAAATATGGAAATCGAATGGCACTTTAACGCACCATCTTGGCCTTCTGCAGGTGGCTTGTGGGAGGCGGCGGTTAAAAGTGTTAAATTTCATCTACGAAGAGTGATAGGCGAGCAGAGATTAACATACGAAGAGTTTTCGACGATTCTGGCTCAAATAGAAGCTGTATTGAACTCGAGACCTCTCTGCCCACTGACTGAAGATGTCGATGATTTAGAAATTCTCACCCCTTCAAGTTTTATAAACATAGATCAAAATATGAATATCATGGAGACCGAAACGGACATGCGTACTAGATGGTATCTCACTCAAAAAATTGTACAAGACGTTTGGAAACGATGGCGTGTTGAATATCTCAGTCAGCTGTCAGCACGAAGCAAGTGGAGAAGCAATCAACCTAACTTACAAATAAATGACGTAGTAACGATTAATGATGCTAACCTACCCCCTGGCAAGTGGGCGATGGGACGCGTTGTCGAGCTACATCCCGGAGAAGACGGCCAAGTGAGGGTTGTCACATTGAAAACAAAAGGCGGTTTCATTAAACGACCAATTATAAAACTATCAGTTCTTCCTGTAAACAAAACACATGTCGAACACTCGTACCGACTAGCAGATCTAATATCAAAACAAACAAAGACCAGGCGAAGCGATCGGGTTGCAATTTCTTATCCTTAGTTACATTAATATTATTTTTCATGAATATGTTCAGCACCGGACTATGCTCGTTTAATATATCTGTTCTGAAAGACGATCAAGGTCTATATTTTGATAAAATATCGGATATGAGATTAATACGTGATGAATGGAAAATAATTACTTACTATAACATGGATTCGTATTGGCAAGGAATTAAAGCATGCAGTAAATATATAAATTACCTAGGGCAAATGTGCAATCAACTCAATAATGTTTCCCATTGTGACGTAATTTCTTTACAATTGCAACAAGAATATGCGGAATTAGGTTATTATAACCAGCTGTTACTCAGTCAGCATTCTAGCACGCGTCGGGTTCATCGTAAGCGCCGGGGCCTCATTGACGGTGTCGGGTATCTGGCGAACAGCCTGTTCGGGGTATTGGACGAGAGATTCGCCGAACAGTATAAACAAGATATACAATTGATTCATAACAACGAGAATCACCTGGCGGCACTTGTGCGAAATCAAACGTCTATAGTAGAGGCCGAATATAACATTTTAAAAAGGAGTGAAGAGTCAATTAATAAACAACACAAGATGATAAATTACTTAACACAGCAATTTGAACGCTTTCAAAAGGTGTTGAAAATGGAACAAGAGAGAAACCTTATAAGTAACGATTTTACTTTAGGGGCTATTACGGCAAGCAACATGCTGAGACAATTATCTAATGTTCAGGAAACATTATTGGATACTTTAACAGATATTTACCAAGGCAATCTCAATTTTCATTTAATTTCTCCTGAACAACTAAAAGCTACACTTAACAGCATCTCTAGTCATCTCACGAAAGATCTAACGCTACCTATTAATAACTTAGATAATAACTTTAGAAATATTTACAACTTATTAAAAATCAAAGCAAGAATGTCCGAAGATTACTTAATATTTGAAATAAGAATACCTTTGGTGACTCGGGAACCATACGAAATCACAAGAATACTATCAATTCCGCAGGCTATTAGTAGCACGGTAATGGCTCGAATTGTCCCCGTAGCAGAATACGCTGCTATTAATTTAATAAATGAAAGGTTTTTAACCATGTCCGAGCAAGATGTCATGGCATGTCTACACGACGGCGGTAGTGGTTACCTGTACTGTTACGCAAAGGGACCAATTTATCATCTCAAGAATTACGAAAATCTTTGTAAAACCAACCAGAGTTCCAGAAGCTGTCAAATCAGTTATACTACATGCGCCAATGAATGGACAGAAATCAATAAGATAAATTCCTACTTATATTTTTGTTGTGGGGTGTGTCCTGTCAGAATCCTATGCGAAGACCAAGCAACAGTAAGCCATATCAAGAAGGCAGGTATTTTAAAAATCGACCAAGGATGTTTAGTTAAGACTGAGAATTTCGCGATTCACGCTCATAATAAGGGTTCCAGCAACTTACACACCAACAATAAGTACTACGTGCAAGATATAGAACCTATAAATCACATCCTAAACATAAGCTTTCCGACTCCTATATTACTCAACTACTCATCTTCGAGGGAAACACAATTAGAGAAAATAAAAGGGCAGATTGATAACCTCAAATCTAATGAAAACATTTATGATAAAATATCATATCATGATGTCCACCATTACACTGCAATCTATGTCCTCATGGGGATTGTATTGGTTCTTGGGGCTGTTATGGTGGCGCGCAAGGTCCGTAGGAAACAATGGGCGCTAGGCCAGCGGGCGGTGGCGAGGGTCGAACAAGCGATCCCAGAACCCACCGTCACCTTCCAGTCTTCACCGGCGGGCCCATCAGGTCTACAGTCGATGCAAACTGTTCGCAGTGTTGGTGATGTTAATCAGTGTGTTCGTGAATGTGTTAATACAGTGCCACGTGAAAGTGTATACGGTGTTCCAAAAATTCCCCAAGTGCATAAAGTGAATCAGTATACAAAACCTATGCGCAGAAAAATAATATTCACTTAGGGACTTTAGTTCTATAGAATAAGGACTAAATGGAATCACCTTGTAACATCATCACCTACATACACTGCACCCTTCATCTTCTGCCCCTGGGAGCATGTACGGTGCAACCGTGCATCTGCTGGGGTCAGCTATTTTACGCGACACGCGCGACCCAATTTAATCGTAATAAATATATTTTTTAGTTAGTTCGCAATTAGCCAGCAAGGGCCGCGCGTGCTCGCTATATATCACGATATTGTCTTCCCATTCAGTTATCATTAAAATCCATTCAAGTTCACATAGTTATAAAATTACTTCAATACAGTCTACTATCATACAAACAAGTCTCTTATTTTCTTCTACTAATATACTGAGTTAACAAGAGCTCGTACAGCGTGCTTAAGGATGGATCACGGGAAGATGCTGAACGCATACGGTTTTATGACGATGACGTATCGAGTAAACGTTAAAACTAATCGTGCAAATAATGAATTGGTAATTTTGTTCTAAACAAGTGTTATGTTATGGAGTTTCTTCCGCTTGCTTCTTCTCCATAGCGAAGACACATAGCGAAGCAGCGGTAAAAACGGTAGTTAGGGTTAAAAAATGCAAACAAAGTTTTTGAAATCCACTCGCAGTAACAGCAGTAGTCATTTTTGATGTTAAAGCTTTTGAGTTTTGTTTTGGTTTTAAGTAATTGAAAATTGTGGATCGAGCAATTGAGATGGTGATAATAACGGAATGGAGCATCACCCAGGGACGGGTGACATGTCAGCGATGGCCATGTCGGAGATAGGATACTTGTTTGATGCTATTTTATCTGTGGTAGACGAGGTGGTCGATGGTGAATTGATACTCTGTGGCGCGCGGGAGAATTGTCATTAATGGAGAAATATGAAAAGAAATTAATATCGCATGCGCTCGGAATTTTGTGCTGTTGTGCTTGTAAAAAGTTCCTTATTAATTTTAATGCCGTGAATCACTTAAATAAAGTGTATCCGCGAGTGCGAGTGGTTCGATCGATAAATCAATATCGTAATATCGCAAAGCAAATCCAATCAATACCAAAGCAAACCCAAACCGAATATTCATAATGA
Source organism: Hesperia comma (assembly GCA_905404135.1). Lineage (NCBI taxonomy): Eukaryota > Metazoa > Arthropoda > Insecta > Lepidoptera > Hesperiidae > Hesperia > Hesperia comma. The sequence continues at coordinate 14,620,504 of FR990013.1, read as the reverse complement.
GCCGTACATGAGCATTGAATAAAGTAGCTGGTGGTGTGTTGTTGTTGGCTCTGAACTCTTGTTTTATTTGACAGGATGGTGGTATAATGCTCCGATTATCAGGTTGTAAGGTGAAAAATAAAACACAGTGGGCGTTCAATACTTTTCTTCATGATTTAAATTAGGTTTCAGGTTACACAGTTTAACTTAATTTGATTAAAGCTTTTAGGTTATGTTAAAACATGGTACAACTGAAATACACTTAAGAGAAACGTTATGCCGTCGGGCATAGGTACAACGCAGTATAGGATTTTATTACAAAGTACACTAGTTAACTTAATGCGACCGTTCAGCTCGACGTCTGCTCAAAAAGTCCCCGCTGTTCGTAAGTGACTGCAGAGCTGCCCTCTGTTGGATTCCCCCTCTCCGATATCCCTTCGAGTGATGTTTACAATTCGCACAGAGTTGCCATTTAAATTACAGTTTCCGGATTTACGTTTTATTCAAAGTTTAATGATTTATTTAGTTTGATTTTAATCTAATTTTATTTCCGTCTCCGACACGGCCATTCTGACAAGCACACGTCCTCGTGTGATGCCTTTTACTTTAGGTTACAACAAAGCTCTAATTTTATTTTATTCAGCAAAATCTACTAATTTTAAACGAGACTACAAATTTAATTTGAACAACAAGTTTTTAGATTACTTAAAATTTCTTTGATTGAACGCCAAGTTTTTGTTTTAATTCTTTTTTTATTGCATTTTTTAGCCCTAACTACCTACACTCCCGCTGCGCCGCTTCGTCGTTAAACTTGATGACTCGATCAGCTGTGATGTCGGAATTTACCTGTAACAATAAACACAAACGAAAGTATCTCTTAAAGCTCGGCCCTTCCTGACCTAAGTGGGCAGGGAATAAAAACAACTTTATCAAATCATTAGAAATTTTGAAAATCATAACAGATTATTTCTCTCAAAGGCCAAAGCTGACATGTCGATCAACACCCATACTCATTCAAATAATAGGAAACTCATTGAAATATTGCAGTGCTCGTACCCTGACCTCCATGCGGTCCTGATCATCACCCTTATAACCTCCATCCAGTCATAAGTAACAACCCAATAGGCAACCTCTATCCAGTCACCTCCGCATGTAACCTCCATACGGTTACAAACACACCACCCAGATGATCATTTCGAGCTTTTATCAAAAATAATCTTAAAAAGGTTTGTTCAACATGTCGCTTTATTTATCCTATCACATTACAGATTAATTCAAAACAAACTTTACATTTCTCATAAAAGCTACTTTTCTTAAAAAGTTATCATTTCTCAAATAAGTTGAATTATCGAACGGTACTCAAGTACAATCAGTACTTCTGTCCAGAAATAACATTCAAACCGTATACATAGCTAAGGGCTATACATTTTTCAAAGTAACAACACCATTCAATTACAAATTCAAAAGTTCCGTTCGACAAGTTGACCGAAAACTAAATCTCTCAAAAATAAAGAAATCTTTGAAATTGAATGAACATTACGTCTTGAAAACAAATTTTAATTCATTTCTCCTTTAAGCTATCAGAAAACAAATATGACGGTACAGATCACCTGTTTCGTTGCGTCCGATCTGCGGCTGCCAGTTGCCAGAGCTCCCTGCTTCAATGTCACACGAATGAACTCCATAGAACGCGCGAGCGCAAGCACGCAGCTGTTGATGCGGTTCCACATAACACGCGTGTAACCTGCGTGAGCTGCTCTTGTTCCTGATCGCCATTGGAATAACCTGTGCATCCTCGAAAACTTATTTGAAAACAGAAACAGAACGATGCACATTGCATCGCCACATGTGAGATTACTTCAAAACTCATTGGTTTCACAAGGTAAATTAAAACCAATCGAAGTGTGCTGCACTTGTAAATAAAATAATTGGGGAACTGATTGTACCCAACTGCTACTTTAATTAAAAATTTCACTGAACTTCCACAAACTGCTATTGTTTTTTTTTCAGCAAATAGAAAATGACGAAAGATTTTAAATTAAAATGAACAAATTTTACAGAACCTCCGATATCTTAATTGTTATCTTTTGTCATTGTTCACTAATTATAAGACACTACAAAAGGTTATATTTTCACAAGGAACGTATTAAAACTGGAAGTTATAAAACTCCAAAACACCAGAATATGTAATAAAATAAAACTTTGTCATACCAAAAACGCCATTTCACTTTTACCTTGTTTCATGTTACCACGACAAGGTGATGTCACCCTTGGTTCCAGACAGGTACCAGACAAGGTCTTGGTTTCCAGTTCCTTATAACCTAGAATCGCTTCCTAAACGCAGCTTAAATCCGACGTAAACACTTACGTCGACTTTATTTATTTCGAAAATATACTTAGTGACTAAAGCGGGTAAGAATCCAACTAATTCGTCTGTAATACCTCTAATGACAATGTTTTGGATCATTAGATAACGCTTACACAATATTTAAAATTAACAATGAACTACGCGTGTTACGTATCCCTAATATGATTAATATATAATACATACTTAATTCAAAATTTCTCAATAAATAACAAAGGAATCAGACATCGCCGCATCCGAAACTAGTATAGGCAAGATATCATATGGCGGTTCGCGGAAACGAGCCTGGGAACCAAATCACGTCAGCATTCCATTGTAATCATTGCGGTACAAGCATCGACCGTAATCACCCTAGTTTTAGCTAATTTTTAAGTATATAAGTAATGTAATTTCTAATATCGAAATTAAATCTATAATGTAGTTAAATTACTAGTTTTCGTTCGCCCCCTGCTGCACCACTTCGTAACTGGCGCAGTCGAAAAGGATCTTCAACCGGTGCGTAAATATCTAAAATCGATTTTTCGGGCTGGAGGCTGAAGAACAAAGAACCTGGAGAGCTGCAGCAGGATTTTGGATCCGAACATTGATACCGAAGCGATCGGATGATGACTACTAATTTATTGTAAGTACAGTGAGAATTTTATCGTGTCCTATTTATCCTTCTCCTTTAAATTCAATCCTTTTTATACATTATGTAATTAATTTGCTCTAAAATAATAATTTCATTTTAGATCACTTTAAATCAGTAACGAAAATTACGCAATTTCATTAAAGTAATTTATTAGGACAAACCCAATTCCCATACAAACTCAGGCCCGACGTTACAGAACTGAAAATTTGCCATAAATTACAACATAATATTAATTTTATGTTGCCCAATTTTCACAACAATCTGCAATGGCCATTAAAAGTATTCTTATGATAAACTTCGAGATTTTTAGGTTATACTTGTCGCAAACTAGGTACTTGGAGTGTCACTGGTTACGTGTTTAATGAAGAAAATATCATTAAATAATTATGGTACTAAGTCCACTTGGATAATTATTATCTTCATTATACATAATTTTAGTATAATATACTTTTTACGAACGGGTATTTACACCCGTACTTACTACGTGCATAACACTTAATATCATAGGTGTCTATTAATTTATTGCAATGGATTAGATACATAAACCTATTGCACACATAGCGAGTTCACGCATTTGTAGCTAGAATAGTAGTAAAAGGTAGTTAAGTTGACGCTGCTATTACTATTATAAACATGAACTAATTTTATGACCTATCGGAGAATTCAAATAAAAAACCAGTTTTTTTAATGCATTTAATCAGTATCATCATCATAGTTTATTAATATATGTACAGTCTAGAGACTTTGCAGGAGGCACTATATTCTCTTGGTACCTTGCCCAACCAAGGTACCATAATTATAATGCTCATAGTATGAGCACAGCAACCAACAGTCCTTTTTCCTACCACGCAGTTGCAATAATATTGAACAATAGCATCTCTTCCACTTTTTGTACCATCGATTAAAACATATACAAAATATGTTTTTGCACTTATGTGCCTAGACTGTATTCGGCCTCTTAACAACCATGTGGTGTCTGATATTGACAGCTCTTGTAATAGAGAGCTGTCGACCTCTCTGTACACTTATATCAGATATCTGCCATTTGCTCTTATATAGTCCCCAAAATATAACCGAGCCTGTTTCAATTGGTGTGTACCAAGTGAGATGAGTATAATATATAAATGATCGGTGAAGTATCTGGTCGCTGTTTTAGAGTGTTGCCAACAAGAGTGACAAATAAGAGTAAACACTTGAAGCACCAAAATAAAAATAAATAACAAGTGTGAAAATGCTTCTTATTAAAATATATTTTTTTAAACATGCTTGTTTATTAATTAACACAAACACACTCATACCCTCACAGTAGTATCTCTGTGTTGCGGGTGGCATGGACATTACAAATTAAATATCACTAACACCCAGGACAAAATAAATATTATTTATATACCAAATCAGAGTTAGATGATAGAATTCAACATCTCATTTGTGATTTAGTAACTTCGCTACACTCATCAATAAATTATTATCAATGAATATAAACTATAAATGCTTTAAAACTAAAAACCGTTCTTGGTAAAATCAATTCTTTTATAACGTCTGCATTCTTGTACTGAAGTGCATAATTGATGAAATCATATTCTTCTTAGAAGAGAGTGTCCACAGAGAATGCAGGCAGATTCAATGGTGCCCCATAGGTGACACCTCTGGTCTACTTTCCTCACTGGCTGGCGACATTCCAAGAAGCTTGACACAAAAAATCATTAGAATGTACCTGAAACAATATTTTGGTTCTATTAATATAGATAATGCTAATAAATGGCCAGGGGTATGAAATAGATTTCATAGGTTTGTATGAAACATTTGTACCTAAACTGTACAACTATACATAAACTGTACAAAATATGTTTTTAAATTATTGCAATGGGAAGCTATTAGTGAAAACACTTTCTGAATAAGAATAGTAATAGTGTAGAGATAATAGTATAACTAAGCAGTAAGTACTTACAATTTGAGGCGCGATCCTTTCCCGTACAATGGCAAGCAAGTATCACGTCAACGTCTAATGTCCTACTTCCAGTAGCATCAGTATATACAAAAGTACTCTGTGAGTAGCATTGCAACGATTGATTGCTATTCCACAATTTAATTTACGCACAGATTGATGTCTCAAAGTCTGTCTTCCTTGCAAAAATTCCAAAGCAAACCTGTTAAAGGTTATACAGGAATATGACATTTTGACGTATATGACGTATTGACATTGACAGAATAGACGATCTTTGTTAATCGATTCATTGAAGCAATCAGTATCGATTTTTATTTATTTTACACATCAAACTATCTTATTAAAAATAACAATCATATAATTGTATAATAGGAACAACATGATAATACATTTAATCATAATTATTATTTTAATTAAGACGTATTACCGTGAGAATGACGTTCATCAATCGATTATTTAATCGATAGTTAACATAAAGGAACGTTAAGTGTTCCCATCTCTACGGGCGTGCTCTATTCGCGAACTATGGTAAGCGTTTACGAAGATTGTTAAATACGAAAAAAATACTAATATATTAATATGTCAGACATTTACGGAGATAGCGATAAATACTTAAAAAAAAATAATATCTCCATTTGGCCATTGCCAAAAAAGCTAATATTTATTTAAGTTAATCAAGGAAATAAGACAATTTTTTTGGTACCTAATTGACACGTGTCAAGTCTTGGCCTAAAACTGGTCATCTCCTTTAGATATTAATTTCGAAAATTCTAATTGATAACAAAATTGAGTATTTTAGTTTAATTAAAATAAGTTTTATAATATTTTAAAATTAGGGTGATTAAATGATGACGTATTTAGTTTTTATTCATTATCCATTGATATAAATTAAATTAATAAAGAACTTAGAAAGCTATTAAACTTAATTACTTGTCCAAAATTTTCATAGGCTACAAAAATATAATTGGAACAATTTAAAATTAAAATATCTACCTATATGAAGTATGAAATAATTTAGAATAAAATAATAGGAAATTTTAGTCTCATTCAATTTATAATTTGTATTAATAAATAATTAATATGCCTAAGTACATATTTTATCTATATTATTATTTAAATCAAAAAAAAATTAAACAGCCGGATTAACTTAAAGACATAAATTTATTAATTAACATTTAAATAAATATTATATGTACATCATTTTAATTAATAAAAATAAAATTATGATTACAAAATTGAAATCCGCTTATTCCAACATATGAAAAAGAGCTGGTTATTTGAAATTTTAGATAAGACACTAGGTACCTAAATGAAATAAGTATACCAAATGATAACTTTTTCAGATAATAAGATCAATAATGACGTAAAATTATTGAAATGAAAATAATTTTGATATTTAATTAACTTTATTAAATTAATAACTTTTTACAATTATAATTGCTCTAAGTATATATATACAATGATATTTTTTATTAATTATTAATATGCCTTTACAATTTATTATACAACCTATTAGATTATTAATTAAATTAAAAAAATGGAAATAATTGGATTATATATAATATTAATAATTATTAATTATTATTATATTAATAAAGTTTTTAATCAAATATAAATTATGATTATCCCGAAAATTTTAATAGTAGTTTTTATATAATAGTGATTGCTTATATTAAAAATTTACTACCTATACATATACCTACATATGTTTTTCCAATAATAGTATTAATACCTTTACCTAACCAATCCCTCATTTCCTCCATATCCAAATCTCAAATATCGATAAAAATTCTTACCTGTACATAGAGGCTGAATGCCCAAAGCAGTCATTATATTTAATTAATACAATTTTATAATTGGGAATTAAAACCAACTACAAAAAAGAAGGATAAAACCAACAACAAAAAAAGGAAAGAAATAACTAACTTCAAATTGAACCTGGAACCGGGAATTGAAATTGGAACAAGTGAAAGATGACATCAGCCCTGCATTACCCCAACAAGTAAGTACCTACAGAAGATGAAATATTTCTTTTCTTATCTTATCTTTGTTCTGCAAAGAAGAAGAAGATGAAAAAGTACATCGAAGAATAAAACCAGACAACCTGATGAAAGCCATGGAGGTTCCAGCAACATTTTCGTTCCAGAAGTAACTCAAATAGTTGCTGGTCTTCAGGAGGAAGGTGTTACGTATCCCTAATATGATTAATATATAATACATACTTAATTCAAAATTTCTCAATAAATAACAAAGGAATCAGACATCGCCGCATCCGAAACTAGTATAGGCAAGATATCATAATGGCGGTTCGCGGAAACGAGCCTGGGAACCAAATCACGTCAGCATTCCATTGTAATCATTGCGGTACAAGCATCGACCGTAATCACCCTAGTTTTAGCTAATTTTTAAGTATATAAGTAATGTAATTTCTAATATCGAAATTAAATCTATAATGTAGTTAAATTACTAGTTTTCGTTCGCCCCCTGCTGCACCACTTCGTAACTCGCGGGTATTTAGAATACTACACAAAACAATAAAATGTGCTTTACAGTGCGCCCAACTTATCTCTGAAATGGCAATTCATTTGAGAATGTCAAATGCGTCCGACAGCGCCTCTTTCGTTTCAATCTTAAGTTGGGTTTACTATACTTTTAAAACGACGCAAGAAAATAAGCTGAAATCGAACACTTTTTTAACCGACTTCAAAAAAGAAGGAGGTTCTCAATTCGACCGTATATATGCTTGTCGGAGCGCACTCAAGTCCTGCGCTGGTCTTTCAACGCCATCTGTGGAGAATCGCTGGAACTACTTGTCGGAGTGCAGTAAAGTCCTGCGCTGATCTTTCAACGCCATCTGTGGAGAATCCCTTTAACTATTTGTGGAAACGTCAAACAGTTATTGTTTGGGCATGGTTGGCATGGAGTGGGGGTTAGAGATGACACTATAAAGAACCAGAGCTGTTATGATGGGGGGCTTTTTCGGAATTGAGCGCTTAGACCGAGTAGACGTGTAGAACCCACTGCCATACCAAACTTGTCGCGTTTCCATGTTTAATCCGAACCACGTATAACCCAAATTATATCGACCGCTCGGACCTTAGCGCCGTTATCAGAAGTTGGATGTAACTTCACGTCCCACACATGGCTGGCTAGGTTATTTCAGGTTTTCAGGTTATAATTTTCAGGTGATAATATTGTGAGGCATGGATGGCAAGTGAAGAGATATGACCACCACACGGTAAAACAGGATTTTGAAATAAAATGGCAAGTATCGGTGTAAACGGCGAGTGTGGGTATGGCATTATTTTTATTCCATTGCGTCTGAGGTGATACAATTTCATTGCTTAAAGTTTAATTTTTGTGTAAACTATATTGTGTGTGTGTATAGTTTGTTTGATAATCGTGAGTGAAAAAAAAATATTCGGTAATAAAATCATTTAAGGCAGTTACGTAATTAAAACAAATCACTTCTCATCGTAATCTAATTTTGATGTTTAATCGCTGAAAAAAAAAAGAAATCATTTTTATTATGACCTCTATGTTTTTATTATGAAGGGAAAGTTACACCCTTTGATTTTAGTGTAATTTAACCAAGTATTATAACATCGGAACACACTTTTTATCATGCGATCATTTTGTTGAAGTTTAATGTGGGTAGATTTGTGGTTAGTTTGCTAGAATGCCCAAGGGCTAAGTATCATTTGAAGTGTTGTGATATACTTAAAAAGTGAATTTGAGTAGAGTGATAGCGATGAATCTTAGTTCAGCTGGTCGGGTCTTGCAGAGACCGTGGAAGAGTCCGTGTGACTTGTTGACTTTGTTTGTTGTGCTTAGTGAAAAACCACAAGCCACGAATAAGATTCATGCTTTGTTTTGAGTTTCCTTGATAATAATAGTTGATGAAAGTTATTGGATAATGTTGGTACTTGGTTGGGTGAGCATTTTTGTTCAATTAATTTAATCGAAATGTAACGTAACTCGAGTAATTTTAAAGTAAAATTATTATGTTCCGAAGTTACAATAACTTGTTAATCTACGTTCATAAAATTCTTAAAGATACCCCCTTTGGTAGATTAGATTTTGTAGTCTGGTCGAAAAAGAAAAACAAACATTTTAAAGTCAGGTATTAGGCTATGCCTTCCGTGTTGGTACAATTTTTAATTGATAACGAGATATGACGTACAGTGCAGTGACTTTTATCAAACGTGCGTGTTCTTTCCTTTCGTGACAGGTGTTAAATTCTTAACATTATTTCTTGATTACATTTTATTTTTGCGCAATGGGTAACACGCGGTCCTGGGTTCGATTCCCGGTGAGGCGGCAATTTGAATGATGAGTTTAAATTTTCGTTCTCGGTCTGGGTGTGTCCTTGTCTTGTGTGTTGTTCAGGGTACCCGCGACACAGGGAATCCTAGTGTGGTGTTTTGAGTGTGAAGCGTTATTTAAAAAAAAAAAAAAAAAAAAAAAAAGAAGGGCGAGGTGGCCATAATATAAGGGCGAGGTGGCCATAATATAAGGGCGAGGTGGCCATATAAAGGTGAGGTGTCCGTATAGAGGTGAGGTGTCCGTATAAAGGCGAGATGGCCATTGAAAGGTGAGGTGACAATTGTAACACAGTTAATAATAATTAGCGGCAGTATCTCCGATACTGGTCAGGTAGCCGGTCAATAACAAAGGTATTCTTTTCATTTTGCTTTTTAACCCCCGACGCAAAAAGAGGGGTGTTATAAGTTTGACGTGTCTGTGTGTGTGTGTGTGTGTGTGTGTGTGTGTGTGTGTCTGTGTGTCTGTCTGTCTGTCTGTGGCATCATAGCTCCCGAACGGATGAAGCGATTTCAATTTAGTTTTCTTTGTATTAAAGGGGACTTACGGGCGCGTGTTTTTAGATATGTTTGATGAAAATCGGTTGAGCCGTTTAAAAGTTGTTGGGGTTGAAAGCGGGGAAGAATTTTCACTCTGTCTCTTTGTGGCATCATACCTCCCGAACGGATGAAGCGATTTCAATTTAGTTTTTTTTGTATTAAAGGGAACTTACGGGCGCATATTTTAAAATATGTTTGATGAAAATCGGTTGAGCCGTTTCATAGTTGTGGGGGGTGAAAGCGGGGAAGAATAACCGTATGTATGCAAATATATTCGTGTGGGGTCTCAAATGAAAGCGTACAGTAAGAGAATATTTATAACTTAATCCAAAATATTTTTACCTATAAAAAGTATGAAATAAAAAATTAAATTAAAAATTAAAAAAACCCCCGACACAAACATTTAAAAAGTAAAAAATAATATCTTTAAAAATAATACGTCGCGTTGGGGGACCGCTCCATTTACTTCTAACTTTAACACAAAAAATATTGATAAATGATAAGTCTTGGGTAAAAGACCTAAGTAGGTAAGCAAGTGATACTTATGAATAAAATCGTACTTAGATAATGAATAGTTAGAAGCGGTCCCCCAACGCGACGTATTATTTTTAAAGATATTATTTTTTACTTTTTAAATGTTTGTGTCGGGGGTTTTTTTAATTTTTAATTTATTTTTTTTGGTAATTTGGTGCACCGCTTATCGCTGAAAAGGATTAATTGGAAAAAATAAACACACACAAAATAGATGCTTTATTTGTGCTCAACTTGACGAAGTATTCCATTTATCGAGTACCTACAACAATAATCAGCTTACGCTTTTAAAAAGTGAACGGTTTGGTTTTTCATTGGTGACGTCGATCGAATTAGTTACTCATTAGTTCACGTTGTTTTAAAAGTGAAACACAATACAATTTTCATAGGGTTTATTTACTACTAGAGAACCGCCCGCGCTTCGCTTCGGGACCCGTAGGTAACCGCCGCGTAGGTCCCGCTCCCGTAGGAATTTAGGCTAAAAAGTAGCCTACTACTCGCTCTCTTCACTCCACCCTGTCTGAGGTGTGTGGAGCCCTCGGGACAGTTAGTTCCCCTTTGGGGGTGTCTCTCGCGGCCCGTTAAAACGGGCCGGTCCTTGGGCTGGGCCCTAAGGCCCTTGGTTGTCCATCTGTGGTTAACCAATAGGTCAAGTCCGGTGTGTGGTGGCCTTTTTACAGGCCACAGAATCTTAAACGGGATGGGGTTCATCTTCGCGCCGCCCAGGCGATCGAGGCCCTACCGGGTGAATCCCGCTGGTTGGAAGCCCAGCAGGAGCCGATCAGCGCCGGGCGACGACTTACGAAGCCCCAGTATCAGTCAGTGCTAGGCCCGTCCCGCGCAACCAGCAAGTCGCGCGGGAAGGCTCAGCGGTCCGGTGGACGGGTGTGGAGCGGCGCCAGGTCCTGCAGATGCGGGAACCGCGACGCGTCGACACGCCCGAACATGTTGCGTGCCAGTCTCTCGATGAAGTCGTCCAGGCTATCGACTCGAAGGTCCCTCTGGTCCGCTGGCACTATCCTGTTGGCTGAGCAACTTGCGGACATCAGACAACAGGATAGTGCCAGCGGGCGGGCAGTACACTGAATACAGCCGGAGCGGGGAGTTCTCGAGGCAGAGCTAAAGTAGCCTATTACATTTGCCTATGACTTAAGTAAATTACATGTAGTATTTGATAGCGTAATTCAGAACTTGCAAATGAATTTTATTACCGCCATCTATTAACAACTCCGAAAATGAATATCTAGCAACTAACAAAACATCGATCTTCCCATGGGAATGGGATGTTTTTCCGCGGTAAAAAGTAGCCTACGTCACTCTCCACCCTCATAACTATCCCCACACACATAAAACTTTCCATATAATAGCTTTGTTGCGACGTGAAAGCGTCACAAACAAACAAATAAACAAACAAACAAACAAACACACTTTCACATTTATAATATTAGTAAGGAGTAAGGATAAGGATGTGACAAAATGTTTTAGAGTAATCTCACTATAGTGACGTTTATCGAGCCATTAATTAAGAAAAAAAAAGTGTTCGATTTCAGCTTATTTTGTTGCGTCGTTTTTAAAGTATAGTAAACCCAACTTAAGATTGAAACGAAAGAGGCGCTGTCGGACGCATTTGACATTCATTTGACCATTGCCATTTCGGAGATAAGTTGGGCGCACTGTAAAGCACACTTTATTGTTTTGTGTAGTATTCTAAATACCCGCGTAGTTCATTGTTAATTTTAAATATTGTGTAAGCGTTATCTAATGATCCAAAACATTGACATTAGAGGTATTACAGACGAATTAGTTGGATTCTTACCCGATTTAGTCACTATATTTTCGAAATAAATAAAGTCGACGTAAGTGTTTACGTCGGATTTAAGCTGCGTTTAGGAAGCGATTCTAGGTTATAAGGAACTGGAGACCAAGACCTTGTCTGGTACCTGTCTGGAACCAAGGGTGACATCACCTTGTTGTGGTAACATGAAACAAGGTAAAAGTGAAACGGCGTTTTTGGTATGACAAAGTTTTATTTTATTAAATCTGGTGTTTTTGAGTTTTATAACTTCCATTTTTATTTCGTTCCTTGTGAAAATATAACCTTTTGTTGTGTCTTGTAATTAGTGAACAATGACAAAAGATAACAATTAAGATATCGGAGATTCTGTAAAATTTATTCATTTTAATTTAAATTCATTTATTCATTCATTTTAATTCATTTTATCTTTCGTCATTTTCTTTTTGATGAAAAAAAATAATTAATAGCAGTTTGTGGAAGTTTAGTGAAATTTTTAATTAAAGTAGCAGTTGGATACAATCAGTTCCCCAATTATTTTATTTACAAGTGCAGCACACTTCGATTGGTTTCAATTTACCTTGTGAAACCAATGAGTTTTGAAGTAATCTCACATGTGACGATGCAATGTGCATCGTTCTGTTTTCAGATAAGTTTTCGAGGATGCACAGGCAGCAGCACACGCAGGTTACACATGTGTTGTCTGGAGCCGAATCGACGGCTGCGTGCGTGCACTCGTGGGCTTCCTGGAGTTCATTCGTGTGACATTGAAGGAGGAAGCTCTGGCAACTGGCAGCCGCAGATCGGACGCAGCGAAACAGGTGATCTGTATCGTTCATACTTGTTTTGTAATAGCTTAAAAAAGTAGTAAATTGACTTTTCTTTTCGAGACGTAGTTCACTTGGTAAAAGTCTATTTTTGAGAGATTTAGTTTTCGGTCAACTTGTCGAACGGAACTTTTGAAATTGTAATTGAATGGTGTTATTACTTTGATAAATGCATAGCCCTTATATGAGCACTGGATAGAAGTGTTCTGTGCTTTTATTGGTGGGTGCCAATAGACAGTTTTGCATCGGGATGGACGTTGCAATATATTTAGATGAGAGCTATGTATACGGTCGTTATTTTTGAGAGGAGTACATGATTGTACTTGAGTACCCTTCGATAAGTCAACTTGTTTGAGAAATTATAACTTTTTGAGAAAAGTAACTTTTATGAGGAATGTAAAGTTTGTTTTGGATTAATCTGTAACGTGATAGGATAAATAAAGCGACATGTTGAACAAACCTTTTTAAGATTATTTTTGATAAAATCTCGAAATGATCATCTGGGGGGTGTAGTGTTTGTAACCGGATGGAGGTTACATGCGCAGGTGACTGGATAGAGGTTGCCTATTGGGTTGATGCTTATGACCGGATGGAGGTTATAAGTGTGATGATCAGGACCGGATGGAGGTCAGGGTACAAGCATTGCAATATTTCAATGAGTTTCCTATTATTTGAATGAGTATGGGTGTTGATCGACATGTCAGCTTTAGTTTTGAGAGAAATAATCTGTTATGATATTCAAAATTTGTAATGATTTGATAAAGTTGTTTTTTTTATTCCCTGCCCACTTGGGTCAGGAATGGCCGAACGACTAGAACCAGTACTGTTCGAGAATTTTCTTTCATTCCAGTTACTTCACACGAGGACGTGTGATCCTCAGGATGGCCGTGTCGGAGCGCACTCAAGTCCTGCGCTGGTCTTTCAACGCCATCTGTGGAGAATCGCTGGAACTACTTGTCGGAGTGCAGTAAAGTCCTGCGCTGATCTTTCAACGCCATCTGTGGAGAATCCCTTTAACTATTTGTGGAAACGTCAAACAGTTATTGTTTGGGCATGGTTGGCATGGAGTGGGGGTTAGAGATGACACTATAAAGAACCAGAGCTGTTATGATGGGGGGCTTTTTCGGAATTGAGCGCTTAGACCGAGTAGACGTGTAGAACCCACTGCCATACCAAACTTGTCGCGTTTCCATGTTTAATCCGAACCACGTATAACCCAAATTATATCGACCGCTCGGACCTTAGCGCCGTTATGCTTTTTTTTTATGTTTGTTCAGCGATTTTTTCGTCGTTTATGGGCCGATTTTGATGATTCTTTTTTTGTTGTAAAATAGATATGCACAGTGGGGTTTTTTTGAAAGGATCACCAGGATTTGATGATGGCATCTTGGAGAAATCGAGGGCAACTTTCGAAAATTGTAGGGACGACTAGTGTGTTTGTTAATGTTTTCATAAGTACATGAAAGCGCTACAATTTCATGAAGGTCTGGAGTCGATCTGATGAAGCCGAAAGACAGTCAAGAGAACTCCTCAACGATGTACTGTAGTTATCTAGTGTCTGGGCTTGATTAATTTGTAGTGACGAGAACTTTACACCTACATGTTGAATTAAGCGCCATCTGGCGAGTAGTTTTTGAGTTACCTTTGCTTATCAGGTTGAAGTCGGTTATTTTTTTTGTAAAAAGCAATAATTTCTTAATTAATGGCTCGATAAACGTCACTATAGTGAGATTACTCGAAAACATTTTGTCACATAGTAAATAAAACCTATGAAAATTGTATTGTGTTTCACTTTTAAAACAACGTAAACTAATGAGTAACTAATTCGATCGACGTCACCAATGAAAAACCAAACCGTTCACTTTTTAAAAGCGTAAGCTAATTATTGTTGTAGGTACTCGATAAATGGAATACTTCGTGAAGTTGAGCACAAATAAAGCAAACTATTTTGTGTGTGTTTATTTCTTCCAATTAATCCTTTTCAGCGATAAGCGGTGCACAAAATTACCAAAAAGCAAAATAAAAAGAATACCCAGGACCGCGTGTTAACCATTGCGCAAAAATAAAATGTAATCAAGAAATAATGTTAAGAATTTAACACCTGTCACGAAAGGAAAGAACACGCACGTTTGATAAAAGTCACTGCACTGTACGTCATATCTCGTTATCAATTAAAAATTATACCAACACGGAAGGCATAGCCTAATACCTGACTTTAAAATGTTTGTTTTTTGTGATGATGGCTATCACACTGGCTGCAGCAAGGACGATGAACTTCCCTATCGATGAGTTATTTCACAAAAATAAACTTCAGCAACATCTTTTCACGTAGTTTATTACAGCATATACACATTATTCTCTACACTTTGTACATTATTACATTTAACTACCAATTATCTTTACAAGTATACATTCGGGCAGAACTTCCCCTTAGAACCGTTACAAAATTAATGACCTGCACTACCTTAGTCCGCCATATTTATATCCTACTCTCAACCCCACTTTACAATTAAATCGGAAGTCAATAACACTTATATAATCTCAAACAATAAATGAATTTATTAATAAATCGTAGGTATAAATTATTATACACAGAATTATTATACACACAATGATATAGTTATTGTAATTAATAATTAATGTTGGGTTATATCGGAGTGCCGGAAGTAGAACTTGTAACACTCGGCCATCCTGCATCTGTCGTGTCTCACGGCGGTCATCATTAGGTCATCATGCTCGCGTCCCGATTTGTCCCCGGTCTACGGCGGCTCCTGAAATTGAAACACCGGACGAGTAACTGGTTCTTATAATTACTGCAAATTTAATGGAGATAGAATGAACATCTTTAAATAATAATCGGGCTTTTTTTTGTCAATAAAAGTTAAATAAAATAATATTTATTTTTCTTTGGTAACGTTTGTATTCTCAATTGCATATTTTCTTCCAACACAGAACTTGAATTTTTTTCAGTCTAATGTTAAGTGAAGCCCATCAAAATAGAAATCTGAAAAGTGCATTCAAATCGGAAAAGCAATTCTAGAGGATTAATGTGCACAAACCTACAGACAAATAGACAAAATGGTAAAACATTGTTTTGGGTTCTCTTGATTAAATAAAGACCTCATATTATGAATTTTTATATTATGAATTTTTAACCGACTTCAAAAAAGAAGGAGGTTCTCAATTCGACCGTATATATGCTTTTTTTTATGTACGTTCAGCGATTATTAAATTTGTTGCCATGTACAAACACTGATCAGTTAAAGTTTTATTACGTACAGGATAGAAAGTCAATATATTTATTTATTTCATCCCATTGCTATTAATGTAACTTACAAAAATTTGATTTATTTTGACAGCTTTAATTGATTCACACAGCTTTCAATTTAATTCGCACAGATTTTAATATAATTCACATGGCTTTTAATTCCATTCACACAGGTTTAAATTCCATTCACACAGCCTTTAATTCCATTCAAACAGCTTTTAATTCTATTCACACAGCTTTTAATTTCATTTACACAGTTCATTCACACAGCTCTTAATTTCATTTACACAGCATCTAACATTGTTTACAATTTATCTTGTTTTTCTAAAACTTATTATTTCCACGTATGACTTTAAACAGTACATATTACAAATACTGTAAGTATTAGTTAAACCCAGTTAATCTAGTTCGCAATTGTATAAGAATTAAGCACCAGAATAGAGAGCGCGCACTTAGCAACTGAATCCCCTTTGTGTAATTTTTAGTTTATAATCTGGGTCGCACAAAGAATAATAATAATTATTTAGTTCATATTATTTTGATATAAACTACCTAAAGGGTTGTATTTCATCAATAAATTTTTCCTTATGCTTGTCCATCACACACACCATACAGCAATCAGGCATAATTACCAATTTTAAATGAACACCAAAAAATAAAAATGTCTAAATATACTCTTCTGACATGGACTTATCAAGAGAGCGGTTGTTTCTCGTTAAATAATTCCACGAACTTTTGAGGGTAGATTAACAAAATAAATAACAAAAAAATAATTCGCTTTACACTACAGATTACAAAATAAATTTTGTTATGTAATATTGTGAGTTGCTTTATGCAATAACACGTTGGTTAAAAACTGGGAGCGACCATTTTAGAGGCAAATTCAAACTCTTATGCGAACCGACTCCGTTTTCTCATAAATACTAGGACGTCAAAGGGCACAAACATATACAAGAACACATATCTGTGACGTTATATACGATGGCTGTACTATATATGTGAACTAGTAATACCTAATAGTAAATATTAACGTGTGTGTAATAAATGTGAACGTGTGGTTGGTCATGTGATGATTGGTGAAAGATATTTATACTATAATCCTATGGCAAATATAATTATGGAGTTTAATGGTATAACAAGGCGTAAAGGCCTTATCAAATAAAATTATAAAATTGGAGTTGGTTTTTTTTTCTCTTATGATAAGTAATAATTGATTAATAAATGCCCATGAGGAAGTATTTTTTATCCTTTGTGTCTTATAGTAATAATGAAATCGTCAAGAACTGATTATATTATATTTATTTGTTTTTTTTGTCTTACGTATGTTTAATAAGCATAAATAGCAGCATCTATTTATTCCATATACATGTAATAATTTTATTTATGACTAATGAGTGATGTGTACTGCTGTAGGTAAGGGACATCCTATAAATTAAATTCTAATAATATATGTATTGTTGAAGAACCTTAACAAATGAATAACATAAGAAGGTGAATATAAGTGGAGTAAATAACCAGTACTTAATATCTATTGAAAATAAAGCTAAAATAAATCTTGTTTGTTTTAAATTTTCGTTTCATTGTGTTGTAAATATAATGTTTGAATGAATATAGGAACATAAGCAATTATTTTATTGAAATAATGTTTACAGCATTAACACAAAGTAACACCTTCAATTGCGTATATAATTACTTACTTTTTATTTATTACAAATTATTATCATTAACATTACAGGTGCTACGTCCTAATGCATTAAGTGTATTTCATATAAATTTCTTAATAAACATTATAGAATGATTATGACGAAACGAATTGACGTATTTACTTGACAAAATTATTAATTATTGGTATAATTTAAGAGAATACGTGATGAAAATAATTGTGTTGAATAATTTAACATGCGTTGTAAGTAATATACCAATTAATTGAAAATGTAATGTAAGTAGGTAGGTATATCACAAAATAAATGTATTAGGTGGCTCGAGTTTGCGTATTGTATATTATTGTGAATAACGATACATAAATTAATAAATCAAGAGCATAATTGGATTGAACCCAAAAATTCCTTCAATAAATATGGTGACTGTAATTAAGACCATGAAATATACAGTCTATTAATTTTATTTCGGCACACATAGCACGCTGTTACGTAATTATTTGATTTGAATTACTCACTAAGTATTCATGACCCATGTAACAATAAATAATATGGACTATTTTGTCAAATTCCCTCTTTCATGAGAAAGAGTCAATTAGCCATAGCTATAGCTATGCTATATAGCTATGCTCTGGCTTTCGTCAATAGATACCAAATATTAAATATAAGATACATACGTATAATAAATAGATACGTTAAACATATCACTCTACAACAGTGATGATATTGACCTATAACTTATTTACAATACTCAGCGTATATGTTATTGTAAAGCAAGTCGGTAAATGAGGATTTGGCTGCAGTCAATCCTGAGCGTGTTACCAGATCATGCTTATGTCAAAAATGTATTATGTAGGTATGTTGTCACACCAGAATGTATGTTGAAAGAGGTCCAATCTAATTCGCAAAATCATTATAACAAACAAAAACATTATCGCATGTTCAATAAAAACTTATTGCAACTTACTATTGAGCGCTTGTTTCTTTTAATTCCTTTATACCTACTTAGGTTAATCTATTTCGCATTTTATTTTTATTGGTTTATTTATTACAATTTATTGCACACCATAACAACAAATTGGAATAAAAATATTTCAATTTCTATTACTTGTGCAGAAAATGCTATAGCAAAATTGCGATTTCTTCCAGAGTACCTTTGGGAACATGATAAAGGTTTTACTACTATTTCATAATAGCCCTACAACCTGGTTGTGGGGACACACAGCATTTCTTTAGTAACCTCATTGATCTATCATGCAGTTCTACAGCATTTTCATAGTAGCCACACAGATCCACTATGTAAGCACACAGTATTTTCATAGTAGCCATACAAATTTGCCAAGTAGACGCACAGAATTCTCATAGAAGTCACACAGATCTGCCAATAGTCCTACAACCTAACTATGGGGACACACAGCATTTCTTTAGTAGCCACATAGATCTCCATGCAGTTCTACAGCATTTTCATACTAGCCACACAGATTCACCATGTAAACACACAGTATTTTTATAGTAGCCGTAAAAATCTGCCAAGTAGACGCACAGAATTTTCATAGTGGTCACACAGATCTGCCATGTAGTCACTTTTTTTTTTATATAGTAGTCACACAGATTTATTTATTATGCAAGATAACGGCTTCATATTATTAGATCGATTGCTTTTATTCTAACCACACAGTCTTATTGTTATTTTGCTATTTATTTCCTTTTTGCATTTACTTTTGAAAATACTATTCTGTTCTAATGCTGACAAACAAATTTCTATAGCTCAATTGTACACCCTACCATGTTTCCAAAGTTATTTATGTATTCAGCTTAATAGGTTGTCTAGAAGAGTTCGCTATTTAGTGATAAGGCCGCCTGTTGCACTAATCTCTGTGTGATATTGAGTTATTTAGTTCTACCCCGAATAAGAACAAACTACGGCAAAAAAACAATTACTTTTGAAGGAGCACAACTTTACAACAAAATACCCTCAGTTGATTTCAAAAGACAATTAAGTCAGTACATTGTTGAGAATCATGTTTAAATTATCTTTACGGGTAATATGTATACTGTATTCATTATAATGTTTTAAGTATTATGTTTGCGAACGATTGTATAAGTGCTTTGTGTTGTCGTGTAGATATACCTATCGTTAGGTAATGTTATCTTAAAGTTTTGTGAAATAATAATCTGAAACGGTTCAGCAACCACTAACCAAAACATTCAATATTTAAGAACTGTCATAAGGTTTTATAACCTAAGAAAGACACCACTTCCTTCGATTAAGACAAAATGAATATGACGTACCTGTTCGTTTCTTTGTTCCTTGGATCACAAGAAGTCCCCGCCGCATGCCAGCGAGTACTTTGGTAGATATGGATGGCGTGTCAAAAAAAAATCTCCGTTCCTTTGACCAAGATAATATGGGCTGTAAAGGAAAATATACCCACTTCTGAGGTGTGATGATGGCTATCACACTGGCTGCAGCAAGGACGATGAACTTCCCTATCGATGAGTTATTTCACAAAAATAAACTTCAGCAACATCTTTTCACGTAGTTTATTACAGCATATACACATTATTCTCTACACTTTGTACATTATTACATTTAACTACCAATTATCTTTACAAGTATACATTCGGGCAGAACTTCCCCTTAGAACCGTTACAAAATTAATGACCTGCACTACCTTAGTCCGCCATATTTATATCCTACTCTCAACCCCACTTTACAATTAAATCGGAAGTCAATAACACTTATATAATCTCAAACAATAAATGAATTTATTAATAAATCGTAGGTATAAATTATTATACACAGAATTATTATACACACAATGATATAGTTATTGTAATTAATAATTAATGTTGGGTTATATCGGAGTGCCGGAAGTAGAACTTGTAACATTTTCTTTTTCGACCAGACTACAAAATCTAATCTACCCCCTTTATCTTTAAGAATTTTATGAACGTAGATTAATTATTATTGTAACTTCGGAACATAATAATTTTACTTTAACCCTCGATCCGTCGCGTGGGGTCTTTCAAAGCCCAGGGTTTAGAAAATTGCGAAATACTTAATGTTAATATACGTTTATCGATCTTTTACTTTGGGTAGCCTCCTAAAAAGGATTACACTTCATGATCGTGCAGCCAAACTAAAATTTTGCACGTTTTTTTGTGGGATATAGACATGTGTTTCTACACAAGGCTCTGAAGGACCCCACGCGACGACTGGCGTAAGTAAATTTTTAGTAGTAATTTAATTGGTTTAGGTTTTATATTTTGTTTTATTTTTGTTCCTTATTAATTATTACTTGAGTAAAATTGATAAAAGATAAACTTAAGTATTCTTATATGGTAGGAAGAAGAAGATAAGCTTATAGATAGTGATAAAGAGGGTAATGAAGAAAACATGCAGTTAGAACAACAATACTCAAACGATATGTTCTAGATATAGTCACGGGCACAACAAGTAGGGACCAAGGTGGAAGGAGGGAGATTAGCTGCTACTGCTGACCTTGGAGGAAGTACCTACGGAGGCTGTACCCTTTACGAAATTTGCCTCAAAAATCTGAGTTTCCCCACCCCCCGGATCTAGAGCTTTGCCTCCCTGGAACAGGCGCTGGGTACGCCCATGAATATATTCAACAAGTATACAAACTCTAGCAGAAAGTTTTCTTGAAAAAATTATCACTTGGACTCGATAACTTGATAATTCATGATTTAAAGCAATGTATACAACGATTTATAATTCCTCTACAGAAGATGTCTTCTGATGATGGTCAATTGGCACCTGCGAGATAGATTTCACTGTCCAAAACGTACAGATGGTAAATTTAAGTCCATTTGTGACTTTTGCAAAGGTAACATTTGTCACGACTGTACCAAATCCGTTTGCGCTGTTTTTGTCCAAAAAAATAATTGGGGATACTTGGACATAGAAAGTACATATATTTTTTTATATATCTTAGTCAATTTACATTTCATTTTCATCTCTTGTTCATTGAGCTCAAATTATTATATAAAAAAAAGAATTTGTCCTTTACTTTTCATTTTTAAGTTAAATTTAAGATGACTGGGTTAAAATATAAGAAAAATGCAACTCCTATTATTTTTGATTTTTTTAAACATTAATTAATATCTGATTTAAAATATCTTTGTCATTTTTTTTATCAATGAAGTGATATCCTAATGCGACATATCAAAATAATGACAAAAATGTAAGTTATAATACGAATTAATTGCTATTTAATTTTAGGGTCTCTGAAGACCCCACGCGACGGGACACGTAATTTTTTTCGCGAGACGGACGGAGGGTTAAAATGACTCGAGTTACGTTACATTTCGATTAAATTAATTGAACAAAAATGCTTACCCAACCAAGTACCAATATTATCCAATAACTTTCAAATATTATCAAGGTATCTCAAAACAAAGCTTAATTCTTAAAACAAAGCTAAATTCTTAAATCTTATTCGTGGCCTGTGGCCCTTCACTAAGCCCAACCAACAAAGTCAACAAGTCCCACGGACTCTACTAAGATTCATCACTATTACTTGACTCAAATTCACTTTTTATATCACAACACTTCAAATGTTACTTAGTCCTTGGGCATTCTAACAAACTAACCACAAATCTACCCACGTTAAACTTCAACAAAATGATCGCATAATAAAAGTGTGTTCCGATGTTACTACTTTGTTAATACTACGTTAATACTTGTTAATACTTTGTTACTACTACGTTAATACTTGGTTAAATTACACTAAAATCAAAGGGAAAGTTACAAGAGGTCATAATAAAAACGATTTTTTTTTTCAGCGATTAAACATCAAAATAAGATTACAATGAGGAGCGTTTTGTTTTAATTACGGAGCTGCGTTAAATGATTTTATCACCGGAAATTGATGTCTTTATTTTCACTCACGATTATCAAACAAACTACACACACACACAATATAGTTTACACAAAAATTAAAATTTTAAGCAATGAAATTGTATCACCTCAGACGTAATCCTCTTAATATTTAATTAATATTATAAATGTGAAAGTTTGTGTATTTGTTTGTTTGTTTGTTTGTTACTCCTTCACGCAAAAACTACTGAACCGATTTTCATGAAATTTGGCACACACATAGAGGGCAACTTAGATTAACATATAGGATATTTTTTATCCCGGAATTCCCGCGGGATCAGGATTCACGCGGAAAAAACTCCAATACGCGAAGTCGCGGGCTTAGATTTTTATGGGACTTTCACTGGGGTTAGAGAAGGTTCTAGAGCAACACATAGGCTACTTATTATCCCGGAATTCCAGCGGGATCAGGATTCACGCGGGAAAAACTCCAATGCGCCACGTCGCGTCGCGAGGTTAGATTTTTATGGGACTTTCATTGGGAGATAGAGGAAGTTGTGAAGTAACATAATATATAGGTTACTTTTTATCCCGGAATTCCCACAGGATCAGGATTCACGCATCAAAAACTCCTATGCGCAAAAGCGCGGGCTTAAATTTTTATGCGACTTTCACTAAGAAATAGAGGAGGTTCTGGAACAACACATAGGCTACTTATTATATCAAAATTCCGGCGGGATCAGGATTCACGCGGGAAAAACTCTTATGTGTGAAGTAGCGGACTTAGATTCTATGGGACTTTCATTAGGAGATAGAAGAGGTTCTAGAGCAACACATATGCTACTTATTATCCCGGAATTCCGGCGGGATCAGGATTCACGCGGGAAAAACTCCTATGTGCGAACGCGCGGGCTTAAATTTTTATGCTACTTTTATTGCGAGGTAGAGGAGGTTCTGGAGCAATGTATTAGGCTACTTTTTCTTCCGGACTTCCCGTGGGATCATGATTCACACGGGAAAATCGCCTATGCGCCAAGTCGCAGGCTAACATTTTTATGGGACTTTCACTTGGAGATAGAGGAAGTTGTATGCCTATATGTTATTTTATCCCGGAATTCCCGCGAGATCAGGATTCACGAGGTTCAGGATTCACGCGGTAAAAACTCATCCCCGGGAACGAGGTCGTGGGTTCAGATGTTTATGGGATTTCAGAGGGACGTAGAGGAGGTTATGGAGCATTATATAAGCTCTTTTTGTTCTGGACCGCCCGCGGGATCGAGATTTACGCGGGAAAAACTCCCTTGAACGAATGAAGTCGCGGGCTCATTAATATCTATATATCGGGATATCTACATATCGGGAATCGAACCGGCTCTATTTCTCATGACCAACTTTAAGTTGTTTTCTCGAGGGTCAGCATCACTTCTGGTCTTTATGTCTTGGCACCCGAATGAAAAACTGCCAATATAGTTTAAAAATATATATTTTTTAATTATCGTGGTTAAACTTATGCCTAAAGTTTGGAATTAAAAAACTCGACGTTTATATCTTAAAGTCTTTTTATCGATTTTCTCAAGATCTAGGTAGGTACATAACGGATTTTTGTGCGGTATGACTAAAAAATCAACTGTTCTTAATTTGTGTGGAGCAATATATGTACTATTTTATATGCCACTATTTATCTTAGAACTAGCGACCCGCCCCGGCTTCGCACGGGTGCAATGCTGATACTAAATACACTACAGAAAAACATATATGGCCTATGTCACTCGCCCCGGCCGGCCAGTACCGCCGCAAGCACTACGTCCCGCAATTTTAAATCTGTAATATCTTCGAAAATATTCAAAGAAATTATGTGCTGTAAAAGACCATATAAATCTATGTTAAGTCAACAATCTATTTAAGGTATTTAATTAAATAAGGAATAATGCTGTAGTGCTTAAAATCGCTTCGAAAATTAGCTATTATTTGCCGTAAAAAGTAAATGACAAAAAATGGTTTTGTGGGATATCGATAAGAGATAGACATATACCATCGCGGACTTTTCTGTAGACCTTTTCAAGGTGTACAATACTTAGTACATTATTTTTATAAATCGCTGCCCTAGTGCTTGAATGGCCAATCGACCAATTTTATCAAAATCGTTTTTTTATTTCAAACTATAGCAATTTTGATTACGCACCTTACAATATATATTTTTTATTATTATTATTGACCTAACTTCTATTATTTAGCAAAAATAAAATATCCAATCTCCCATATAAAATTTGTTTTTAGTACTTGAGTGGTGTATCTCCTTATTTTGCTCAAATGAACGCATCCAAATATCAGTTTACGTGCTTGTTTGTCCAATCTCCATCGATTGACCAATCACGGCGAAGCATTCCGAAATCACGTGACGCAATTTTGATTTGTTATTTTTTGCTTAGTTTTAGAGTTAGCAGCATTAATTTAACAAAATTAAGCATTTATATTGTTTAAACACAATTTTTTTGTTTCAAAATGTCAGAAAAAAACGGGACAAAGTATATTAAACTAAGTAAAGTGGATTTTGATAGATACGTTGAGATTTTATCGATTTTCTGTTGTTTTAATTCGTTCATATTTATTGTATTTACTTAGGTGTTGTACACAGGATGATTTTAATATGTAGTATGTATAGTAATAATAAAAACTAGGACTTGGATTTATGTCGAAGTGTTGGGAGTCGGGGGCACAAGAGTTGTATACTTGTGATAAATCTTTTTTTTACCCGTAGGTAACAGTATTGTTTGTCCCCGCCTGCAGCACCATGAAGTATTTTATGTTGATATTGTGACACTTGTTTTTTCTTCTGAGTTCTTTTGTAAGCAGTCGGGTTTTTTTGTTTTTATAATAATAATTTTATTTCAGACTTTTTAGTTTTTTCACCGAAAAATTCTACTTTTTGGGATGGTTTTTGACAATTTGTGTTAAAACGTGTGCCTAAACGTTATATGATATATATATTTTTGAAAAGGTCTTTTCACGATCTTTCATTTGATGCCCATATTGCTAATATAACAAAAAAACTCAAGGTTATCCCCTCTTTCTTCCACTTTCGGGCGCCATTTTGAAAATTCATATAGCCTATGACACTTTCACAGTTCTGACGAATTCAGCGATTCCTCATATATGTCGAAATCCGTTCAACCGTTTGGGCTGTAGGGCGTCACAAATAAATGGACATACATACAAACATACATACACTCGAAAAACATAACCCTCCTTCTGACGCAGTCGGGTAATAAATTCTTTAATTACTATGTGTTTTTGTGCGTGTATCTACGTGCAAGTATATCTACACATTTGAATCTATTACTCTAGACCTCACTAGAATTCCTCTTATACCCCCCCCCCTTCTATACCCCCAAAAGCTTAAAAAACGAAATAGGACTTTATTTCGTAGTAAACATTTTGATTCAATTTATAAAACAACATAATATTATGAAAGGTCTTAGGGCCGCGGGACTCCGGGTCCCCACGACCTGTAGTTATTATTTATACAATTTTATACACGATTTTATAGTATAAAATATAGCCTAAATTCATGACACTAAACCAAGTCTTGTCAGAGTCAAGTCTTGTATTCATATTGTATAAAATTGAACATACTGTATTGCACCAATGATGGTAGTTTGGACAAATAAGCACAAAACGTGCATGTTATTCTTAGGGCTCTATCTCCATGTCACTGTGCTCAATCTCCATGAACATAATTTTGTTAGAGACGTTTTAGCCAATCTCCAATAATAAAATGAAAAATAGTCATTACTATTATTATTATTTTAAATTACTATTTTAATATACGTAAATAAATGATTCATGTATCTAATTCATAAAAGGTTTTAGTAAAATTTTTAATATTAACCTTTACTAATTAAAAAAAACGTCTCCTGTAAAATTTTATAAATGGTCGATTGGCCATTCAAGCACTAGGGCAGCGAAATCCTGTAAGGTTAAGCCTGCGTACGCAATGTAAGCGGCAAGAAATGTAAGAATTTACGACACCATATTAGAAACCCTGAAAATAACAGTATTTCTTCATTATTTAATAGATGTTATTATACATAAAAACCTTCCTCTTGAATCACTCTACCTATTACAATTAAATTAAAAATTAAAAAAACCCCCGACACAAACATTTAAAAAGTAAAAAATAATATCTTTAAAAATAATACGTCGCGTTGGGGGACCGCTTCTAACTATTCATTATCTAAGTACGATTTTATTCATAAGTATCACTTGCTTACCTACTTAGGTCTTTTACCCAAGACTTATCATTTATCAATATTTTTTTGTGTTAAAGTTAGAAGTAAATGGAGCGGTCCCCCAACGCGACGTATTATTTTTAAAGATATTATTTTTTACTTTTTAAATGTTTGTGTCGGGGGTTTTTTTAATTTTTAATTTAATTTTTTATTTCATACTTTTTATAGGTAAAAATATTTTGGATTAAGCTATAAATATTCTCTTACTGTACGCTTTCATTTGAGACCCCACACGAATATATTTGCATACATACGGTTATTCTTCCCCGCTTTCACCCCCCACAACTATGAAACGGCTCAACCGATTTTCATCAAACATATTTTAAAATATGCGCCCGTAAGTTCCCTTTAATACAAAAAAAACTAAATTGAAATCGCTTCATCCGTTCGGGAGGTATGATGCCACAAAGAGACAGAGTGAAAATTCTTCCCCGCTTTCAACCCCAACAACTTTTAAACGGCTCAACCGATTTTCATCAAACATATCTAAAAACACGCGCCCGTAAGTCCCCTTTAATACAAAGAAAACTAAATTGAAATCGCTTCATCCGTTCGGGAGCTATGATGCCACAGACAGACAGACAGACACACAGACACACACACACACACACACACACAGACACGTCAAACTTATAACACCCCTCTTTTTGCGTCGGGGGTTAAAAAACCGCATCAAAATCCGTTGCGTAATTTTAAAGATTTAAGCATACAGACAAACAGACAGACAAAAATAGCGACTTTGTTTTATACTATGTAGTGATTCTCGCGGGGTCGGGATTCACGCAGGAAAAACTTTGTGACACACTGAGTTCCACGCGGGCGGAGCCGCGGGCAACAGCTAGTGGAATAATAATTGCTTTTTACAAAAAAAAATAACCGATTTCAACCTTGATAAGTAGAGATAACTCAAAAATTACTCGCCAGATGGCGCTCAATTCAACATGTATGTGTAAAGTTCTCGTCACAACAAATTAATCAAGTCCAAACACTAGATAACTGCAGTAAATCGTTGAGGAGTTCCCACGACTGTCTTTCGGCTTCATCAGATCGACTCCAGACCTTCTTGAAATGGTAGCGCTTTAATGTATTTATGATAACATGAACAAACACACTAGTCTTCCATACAATTTTCGAAAGTTGCCCTCGATTTCTCCGAGATGCCATCATCAGATCCTAATGATCCTTTCATAAAGACCCCACTGCGCATATCTACTTTACAACAAAAAAAGAATTATCAAAATCGGCCCATAAACGACGAAAAAATCGCTGAACAAACATAAAAAAAAGCATATATACGGTCGAATTGAGAACCTCCTTCTTTTTTGAAGTCGGTTAAAAATAATGCCATACCCATACTCGCTGTCTTACTTGAAATCCTTAATACCAAAATTCGACGCCACATTCCATCCATGCCATGTGAGATGGAATGGCACATGGCAACTCACTTGCCATTTATGGATCCAGTTATCACCTGAAAATTGCAACCTGAAAACCTGAAAATTGTAACCTGAAAACCCACAGTGAGTTCTTTATCCCAACTTCTGATGTCGGAGACACTTGTCAGGATGGTGGTATAATGCTCCGATTATCAGGTTGTAAGGTGAAAAATAAAACTGGTTGTCTGTAAAGTCGGTTTACTGACGATAGTTGAACGTGACAACGTCTTAAGAAAATACTGATGGAATGATTGACAAATAATATCATCAAAGTAAACAAACGTCATGAAATCGTATTTAAAGTTACAGAAATTTATCAATAAAAATAAAGAAGGAATACAGGAAACATTTATAAAAAGGTAACATTTAAAAGTCGGTATACGGGCGAAAGTTTTACGTGACAACGACTTTGAGTGGTAAAATAATTTTAATGTGAATATTCATTCGTATAGTAGGAAGAAGGATGAAATAATAGTAACAATTTAAAACATTTATTTATACAAAGAATTATATTTAAAACATTAATTTATACAAAGAATCTCATTTGAAGGGACGCGTGCCTTTCACTTTTTATGTCTGTCTCTCTCGCTCTTAGGCGGGCTAACCATGCCCGAGTGGAAGGGACGCGTGCCTCTCACTCGCTCTCATTGTGAGCGCATAACGTGAGCGGAGCGTAACGCAGTTTCTTGAAGTGTCACCCGGCAAACCAATTTATAAGACGTTGTCACGTCAAAATTTATAAATAGTCCCAGAAGTCAATAACAAAGTAATAATTGGATACATTACCAAAATATCTACCTCCAAAGTAATCAAGCTGCCGAACGCAAAGGCCGATTGTGCTTTTTATGTCTGTCTCTCTCGCTCTTAGGCGGGCTAACCATGCCCGAGTGGAAGGGACGCGTGCCTCTCACTCGCTCTCATTGTGAGCGCATAACGTGAGCGGAGCGTAACGCAGTTTCTTGAAGTGTCACCCGGCAAACCAATTTATAAGACGTTGTCACGTCAATAAAACACAGTGGGCGTTCAATACTTTTCTTCATGATTTAAATTAGGTTTCAGGTTACACAGTTTAACTTAATTTGATTAAAGCTTTTAGGTTATGTTAAAACGCGGTATAACTGAAATACACTTAGAGAAACGTTATGCCGTCGGGCATAGGTACAACGCAGTATAGGATTTTATTATAAAGTACACTAGTTAACTTAATGCGACCGTTCAGCTCGACGTCTGCTCGAGAAGTCCCCGCTGCTCGTAAGTGACTGCAGAGCTGCCCTCTGTTGGGTTCCCCCTCTCTGATATCGACATATATATATATGTATATATATGTCATATATATATATATATGACATATATATATGTCATATATATAACGGCGCTAGGGTCCGAGCGGTCGATATAATTTGGGTTATACGTGGCTGGAGGTCAGAAATAATAGTCAGTACACCGAGTTTAAAGGTCTATTACAACACTTCAATACAGTTTTATAAGAAATAATGAACTATTTCCAAAATTAATTCAAATTACATTAAATTAAACTTAGAAATAAAGCTTACGACAAAATAATAGCAAAGTAGCAAAGGATCAGCAAGATTACTTCGGATTAAACATGGAAACGCGACAAGTTTGGTATGGCAGTGGGTTCTACACGTCTACTCGGTCTAAGCGCTCAATTCCGAAAAAAGCCCCCTCTCATAACAGCTCTGGTTCTTTATAATGTCATCTCTAACCCCCACTCCATGCCAACCATGCCCAAACAATAACTGTTTGACGTTTCCACAAATAGT
This sequence comes from Hesperia comma, assembly GCA_905404135.1. NCBI lineage: Eukaryota > Metazoa > Arthropoda > Insecta > Lepidoptera > Hesperiidae > Hesperia > Hesperia comma. Next base: position 14,590,294 of record FR990013.1, on the reverse strand, counting down.
TAAAGGGATTCTCCACAGATGGCGTTGAAAGATCAGCGCAGGACTTTACTGCACTCCGACAAGTAGTTCCAGCGATTCTCCACAGATGGCGTTGAAAGACCAGCGCAGGACTTGAGTGCGCTCCGACACGGCCATCCTGAGGATCACACGTCCTCGTGTGAAGTAACTGGAATGAAAGAAAATTCTCGAACAGTACTGGTTCTAGTCGTTCGGCCATTTCTGACCCAAGTGGGCAGGGAATAAAAAAACAACTTTATCAAATCATTACAAATTTTGAATATCATAACAGATTATTTCTCTCAAAGGCCAAAGCTGACATGTCGATCAACACCCATACTCAGTCAAATAATAGGAAACTCATTGAAATATTGCAGTGCTCGTACCCTGACCTCCATCCGGTCCTGATCATCACACTTATAACCTCCATCCGGTCATAAGCATCAACCCAATAGGCAACCTCTATCCAGTCACCTGCGCATGTAACCTCCATCCAGTTACAAACACTACACCACCCAGATGATCATTTCGAGCTTTTATCAAAAATAATCTTAAAAAGGTTTGTTCAACATGTCGCTTTATTTATCCTATCACATTACAGATTAAGCCAAAACAAACTTTACATTTCTCATAAAAGTTACTTTTCTCAAAAGTTATCAATTTTCAAACAAGTTGACTTATCGAACGGCACTCAAGTACAATCATGTACTTCTCTGAAAAATAACGACCGTATACATAGCTCTCATCTGCATTGCAACGTCCGTCCCGATGCAAAACTGTCTTGGCACCCACCAATAACAGCACAGAACACTTCTATCCAGTGATCATATAAGGGCTATGCATTTTTCAAAGTAACAACACCATTCAATTACAAATCCAAAAGTTCCGTTCGACAAGTTGACCGAAAACTAAATCTCTCAAAAATAGACTTTTACCAAGTGAACTACGTCTCGAAAAGAAAAGTTAATTTACTACTTCTTTAAGCTACCACAAAATAGTCTGAACAATACAGATCACCTGTTATGTTGCGTCCGATCTGAGGCTGCCAGTTGCCAGAGCTTCCTTCTTCAATGTCACACGAATGAACTCCAGGAAGCCCACGAGTGCACGCACGCAGCCGTCGATTCGGCTCCAGACAACACATGTGTAACCTGCGTGTGCTGCTGCCTGTGCATCCTCGAAAACTTATCTGAAAACAGAACGATGCACATTGCATCGTCAAATGTGAGATTACTTCAAAACTCATTGGTTTCACCAGGTAAATTGAAACCAATCGAAGTGTGCTGCACTTGTAAATAAAATAATTGGGGAACTGATTGTATCCAACTGCTACTTTAATTAAAGATTTCACTGAAATTCCACAAACTGCTATTGTTTTTTTCTTTCAGGAAATTTTTAAAATGAACTAATTTTACAGAACCTCCGATATCTTAATTGTTATCTTTTGTCATTGTTCATTAATTACAAGACACAACAAAAGGTCATATTTTCACAAGGAACGAAATAAAATGGAAGTTATAAAACCCAACCCAACCAGATGTAACCAAATAAAACCTTGTTATACCAAAAACGCCGTTTCACTTTTACCTTGTTTTCATGTTACTATATCTAGGTAATGTCACCCTTGGTTGCAGATAGGAACCAGAAAAGGTCTTGGTCTCCAGTTCCTTATAACCTAGAAACGCTTCCTAAACGCATCATAAATCCGACGTAAACACTTACGCCGACTTTATTCATTTCGAAAATATAGTGACTAAAGCGGGTAAGAATCCGACTAATTCGTCTGTAATAACTCTAACGACAATGTTTTGGATCATTAGATAACGCTTACACAATATTTAAAATTAACAATGAACTACGCGGGTATTTAGAATATCGAAATTATTTTGTCACATAGTAAATAAAACTTTGAAAATTGTATTGTGTTTCACTTTTAAAACAACGCGAACTGATGAGCAACTAATTCGATCGACGTCACCAATGAACAACCAAACCGTTCACCTTTTAAAAACTAGCTTACGCTTTTATTGTTATTATTGTTGTAGGCTTTTATTATCGTTGTAGGTACTCGATAAATGGAATAAATACTTCGTCAAGTTGAGCACAAATAAAGCATCTATTTTGTGTGTGTTTATTTTTTCCAATTAATCCTTTTCAGCGATAAGCGGTGCACCAAATTACCAAAAACCAAAATAACTATCACGAACATTACACGTTTGATAAAAGTCAACGAGATTATCAATTAAAAATTGTACCAACACGGAATGCTTAATAAAATGCCTGACTTTAAAACGTTTGTTTTTCTTTTTCGACCAGACTACAAAATCTAATCTACTCTCTTTATCTTTAAGAATTTTATCAACGTAGATTAATTATTGTAACTTCGGAACATAATAATTTTACTTTAAAATGACTCGAGTTACGTTACATTTCGATTAAATTAAATGAATAAAAATGCTTACCCAACCAAGTACCAATATTATCCAATAACTTTCAAATATTATCAAGGTAACTCAAAACAAAGCATGAATCTTATTCGTGGCCTGTGGCTTTTCACTTAGCCCAACAAACAAAGTCAACAAGTCCGACGGACTCTTCCACGGTCTCTGCAAGACCCGACCAGCTGAACTAGGATTCATCGCTCACTCTACTCAAATTCACTTTTTATATCACAATACTTCAAATGATACTTAGCCCTTGGGCATTCTAGCAAACTAACCACAAATCTACCCACATTAAACTTCAACAAAATGATCGCATGATAAGTGTGTTCCGATGTTATAATACTTGGTTAAATTACACTAAAATCAAAGGGTGTAACTTTCCCTTCAAAATAAAAACAGAGGTCATAATAAAAACGATTTCTTTTGTTTTTCAGCGATTAAACATCAAAATAAGATTACAATGAGGAGCGATTTGTTTTAATTACGGAACTGCGTTAAATGATTTTATCACCGGAAATTGATGTCTTTATTTTCACTCACGATTATCAAACAAACTACGCAAACACACAATATAGTTTACACAAAATTAAAACTTAAGAAATGAAATTCTGTCACCACATGACTAATGAAATTAAAATAAACCATACCAATACTTGCCGTCTTACTTGAAAATCCTTTACACCGATACTTGCCATTTTATTTCAAAATCCTGTTTTACCGTGGCATGGTGGTCATATCTCTTCACTTGCCATCCATGCCTCACAATATTAACACCTGACAATTGCAACCTGAAAACCTGGAAATAACCTAGCCAGCCATGTGTGGGACGTGAAGTTACATCCAACTTCTGATAACGGCGCTAGGGTCCGAGCGGTCGATATAATTTGGGTTATACGTGGCTGGAGGTCAGAAATAATAGTCAGTACACCGAGTTTAAAGGTCTATTACAACACTTCAATACAGTTTTATAACAAATAATGAACTATTTCCAAAATTAATTCAAATTACATTAAATTAAACTTAGAAATAAAGCTTACGACAAAATAATAGCAAAGTAGCAAAGGATCAGCAAGATTACTTCGGATTAAACATGGAAACGCGACAAGTTTGGTATGGCAGTGGGTTCTACACGTCTACTCGGTCTAAGCGCTCAATTCCGAAAAAAGCCCCCTCTCATAACAGCTCTGGTTCTTTATAATGTCATCTCTAACCCCCACTCCATGCCAACCATGCCCAAACAATAACTGTTTGACGTTTCCACAAATAGTTAAAGGGATTCTCCACAGATGGCGTTGAAAGATCAGCGCAGGACTTTACTGCACTCCGACAAGTAGTTCCAGCGATTCTACACAGATGGCGTTGAAAGACCAGCGCAGGACTTGAGTGCGCTCCGACATATATATATGACATATATATATATATATCAAGTCCTGCACTCAAGTCCTGCGCTGGTCTTTCAACGCCATCTGTGGAGAATCGCTTTAACTATTTGTGGAAACGTCAAACAGTTATTGTTTGGGCATGGTTGGCATGGAGTGGGGGTTAGAGATGACATTATAAAGAACCAGAGCTGTTATGATGGGGGACTTTTTCGGAATTGAGCGCTTAGACCGAGTAGACGTGTAGAACCCACTGCCATACCAAACTTGTCGCGTTTCCATGTTTAATCCGAAGTAATCTTGCTGATCCTTTGCTACTTTGCTATTATTTTGTCGTAAGCTTTATTTCTAAGTTTAATTTAATGTAATCTGAATTAATTTTGGAAATAGTTCATTATTTGTTATAAAACTGTATTGAAGTGTTGTAATAGACCTTTAAACTCGGTGTACTGACTATTATTTCTGACCTCCAGCCACGTATAACCCAAATTATATCGACCGCTCGAACCTTAGCGCCGTTATCAGAAGTTGGATGTAACTTCACGTCCCACACATGGCTGGCTAGGTTATTTCAGGTTTTCAGGTTATAATTTTCAGGTGATAATATTGTGAGGCATGGATGGCAAGTGAAGAGATATGACCACCACACGGTAAAACAGGATTTTGAAATAAAATGGCAAATATCGGTGTAAAGGATTTTCAAGTAAGACGGCGAGTGTGGGTATGGCATTATTTTTATTCCATTGCGTCTGAGGTGATACAATTTCATTGCTTAAATTTTAATTTTTGTGAAAACTATATTGTGTGTGTGTATAGTTTGTTTGATAATCGTGAGTGAAAAAAAAAACATTATTCGGTAATTAAATCATTTAAGGCAGTTACGTAATTAAAACAAATCACTTCTCATCGTAATCTAATTTTGATGTTTAATCGCTGAAAAAAAAAAGAAATCATTTTTATTATGACCTCTATGTTTTTATGAAGGGAAAGTTACACTCTTTGATTTTAGTGTAATTTAACCAAGTATTATAACATCGGAACACACTTTTTATCATGCGATCATTTTGTTGAAGTTTAATGCGGGTAGATTTGTGGTTAGTTTGCTAGAATGCCCAAGGGCCAAGTATCATTTGAAGTGTTGTGATATAAAAAGTGAATTTGAGTCGAGTAATAGTGATGAATCTTAGTTCAGCTGGTCGGGTCTTGCAGAGACCGTGGAAGAGTCCGTCGGACTTGTTGACTTTGTTTGTTGGGCTAAGTGAAAACATCCAAGATTAATTTTCAAATCTAAACTTGATTTTAGGCTGGTTGAATAATCTTGTGTTCTAATATTTGTATTTGATCATTATGAGCTACACCTACTGGTAGATGGTGTGGGTGAATCTGGTAGCTGGGAATTGATGGCTGCAGTTCGCAAGATTTGTAATGTGTGACCAGTTGACGGGCTAGTATATATTTATAAATTATCGGACATATTCCACTTACTGATCATTGTTTGTTTTGGGGAACCTTCACTTACTTTATTTTTATTAGGTTTTTCACATTCACATGACTTAGACAACATTTTCCTGGATCGTTTCATGTTAAATACACTGTCTTTTCTTTATTTGCAAAAAACTTGTCTAACCATATGGACGTTACTAGCTCAACTAGCATATAATCTAGTGCGGCTATAGGGTCATCGGGCATCGGGTCGTTAAGAACCGATAGACGCACTAGACGTAAAAAATTTAGCTTCAGTCGGCATCGGGTCGTAAGAACCCGATGCAATTTTTTCGCATTTATATTATCTATTTAACGAGGCAATTCCAAAACACTAACCATCTCATTCTTATTCACACGCAGACCAAATATATCTGTCCCGCACCAGCGGTAAGTACAGTAATTTTTAACCCGCACCGGAGGAAAGATGAGCATCGGATATAATCAACCCGCTAACGCACCAAACGTGTTAAGAGGAATATTATAGAATATCTCTCTTCAAGTCCATGTGATAGGTAATTATTAAGCTATTATTTTTATTTAAATTAATTTGTTTTAATTTTATTTTTTGATTATTTTATTATTGTATTAATTTTATTTGACTAATGTTCGAATCAATTCTACTCAATTTAATTTTTATCAATGATTTCTTTTTAACACTTTTTACTATTGACATTGTAATACCTATGTGAAGTTGACAACCAAGTATAAGATAATTGAAAGAAATAATTTTCATTCGATTGTACCAGGATTGTACCCGATTGTACCGTATTTTAAATCGTTTGTACCCTAAGGGGTTGAAATATACAGGGGTAGCAAGTTTTATCCCTATGGGAAGTTGAAAACCAAGAATAAGATAATTGAATGAAATTACTTTCATTGGATTGTACCAGAAGTGTACCCGATTGTACCGTACTTGAAATCACTTGTACCCTAAAGGGTTGAAATACATGTAGGGGTAGCAAATTTTGCTCCCCACTAAACTTGAGTTGACAACCAGAAATAATTGACCGTAATATTGAGGTACAGACAAAAAGATTAGTGAAAAGAATAAGAAAAACTAATAAACTTAACGATACAAGTGGGTACTTCAGGGTACAAACGATGAGGAGCAGAACCCACCCCTTTGAAAAACCTATATCACAAATATTCAGTTTGGGTTAATAGCACGTGTTTCGTCGATGTTTCTGAGTGTGATCTAGGGGGTACAAACGAAACGATTGGTGTTTTGAATAATAATAGCTAATGATCTTAATAAATCAAGTGGTCACCAATGGGTACAAACGATGGGAAGCCGAACCCAGACCTTTGAATTATCTCTATTACACATATTTAGTTTGGGCTAATAGCACATGTTTCGTCGATGTTTCTGAGTGTGATCTAGGGGGTACAAACGAAACGATTGGTGTTTTTAATAAGAAAAGCTAATGATCTTAATAATTCAAGTGGTCACCAATGGGTACAAACGATGGGAAGCCGAGGCCAGGCCTTTGAACTATCTATATCACACATATTCAGTTTGGGCTAATAGCACATGTTTCGTCGGTGTTTCCGAATGTGATCTTTGAGGAACAAACAAAACGATTAGTGTTTTGAATAAGAACTGGTAATGATCTTAATAATTCAAGTGGTCACCAATGGGTACAAACGATGGGAAGCCGAACCCAGACCTTTCAATTATCTCTATTACACATATTTAGTTTGGGCTAATAGCACATGTTTCGTCGATGTTTCTGAGGGTGATCTAGGGGGTACAAACGAAACGATTAGTGTTTTGGATAAGAACAGCTAATGATCTTAATAATTCAAGTGGTCACCAATGGGTACAAACGATGGGAAGCCGAACCCAGACCTTTCAATTATCTCTATTACACGTATTTAGTTTGGGCTAATAGCACATGTTTCGTCGATGTTTTTGAGTGTGATCTAGGGGGTACAAACGAAACGATTCGTGTTTTGAATAAGAACAGCTAATGATCTTAATAATTCAAGTAGTCACCAATGGGTACAAACGATGGGAAGCCGAACCCAGACCTTTCAATTATCTCTATTACACGTATTTAGTTTGGGCTAATAGCACATGTTTCGTCGATGTTTTTGAGTGTGATCTAGGGGGTACAAACGAAACGATTGGTGTTTTGAATAAGCACAGGTAATGATCTTAATAATTCAAGTAGTCACCAATGGGTACAAACGATGGAAAGCCAAACCCAGACCTTTGAATTATCTCTATTACACATATTTAGTTTGGGCTAATAGCACATGTTTCGTCGATGTTTCTGAGTGTGATCTGGGGGGTACAAACGAAACGATTAGTGTTTTGAATAAGAGCAGCTAATAAACTTGAGGAGTCTAGCGGTCACTAATGGGTACAAACGATGGGAAGCCGAACCCAGGCCTTTGAAAACTATATATTACACATATTTAGTTTGGGCTAATAGCACATGTTTCGTCGATGTTTTTGAGTGTGATCTAGGGGGTATAAACAAAACAATTGGTGTTTTGAATAAGAACAGTTAATGATCTTTATAATTCAAGTGGTCACCAATGGGTACAAACGATGGGAAGCCGAACCCATACCTTTGAATTATCTCTATTACACATATTTAGTTTGGGCTAATAGCACATGTTTCGTCGATGTTTCTGAGTGTGATCTAGGGGGTACAAACGAAACGATTAGTGTTTTGAATAAGAACAGGTAATAAACTTGAGGAGTCTAACGGTCACTAATGGGTACAAACGATGGGAAGCCGAACCCAGGCCTTTGAAAACTATATATTACACATATTTAGTTTGGGCTAATAGCACATGTTTCGTCGATGTTTCCGAATGTGATCTTTGAGGTACAAACGAAACGATTAGTGTTTTGAATAAGTGCTGCAAATGTACTTACGGCATCCAGCGGTCACCAATGGGTACAAACGATGGGAAGCCGAGGCCAGGCCTTTGAACTATCTATATCACACATATTCAGTTTGGGCTAATAGCACATGTTTCGTCGGTGTTTCCGAATGTGATCTTTGAGGTACAAACGAAACGATTAGTGTTTTGAATAAGAACAGCTAATGATCTTAATAATTCAAGTGGTCACCAATGGGTACAAACGATGGGAAGCCGAACCCAGACCTTTGAATTATCTCTATTACACATATTTAGTTTGGGCTTGTGGGAGCCACCCACCATACCTGTCACCATACACACACACACACGCACACACATACTCACACTAAATTTAATTTATCTAAACAAAAATAAATATTACAAAGCAAAGCCAGATGAAACCGTAGTATGCGGCCGGCGAGCGACGGAACAATAGAACGTAGTGCAGTTCACTCAGCGCGTACGCCGACCGGTAGAAAGATTCGTTCCTTTTGCAGTTCAATATTCAGTTCGAGAACAGTCCACGTACAACGCTCCGCCGCGACGTTACTAGTTACTACTTACCGTTAATGTTTTCACGCACGATATACGCCTTTCTTCTTTCTTTCTCTCGTGCTTTTCCTTCGCTGTGTCTTTCTGCTATCCCTGTACATTCCCTTCTGTATTTAGACTGTGTACCTAACAATAATAAGGCCTGGTGACTTGTGTAGTGTGCGAAAGTGTAATAAATACTTAGTCAACAATCAATCGGACTTTTATATGAACTACACGCCTACATAATAAACACCAATACCTATAGGCTAATAGCACATGTTTCGTCGATGTTTCTGAGTGTGATCTAGGGGGTACAAACGAAACGATTAGTGTTTTGAATAAGAGCAGCTAATAAACTTGAGGAGTCTAGCGGTCACCAATGGGTACAAACGATGGGAAGCCGAGGCCAGGACTTTGAACTATCTATATCACACATATTCAGTTTGGGCTAATAGCACATGTTTCGTCGATGTTTTTGAGTGTGATCTTTGAGGAACAAACGAAACGATTGGTATTTTGGACAAGTAAAGCTAATGAACTTAATAACTCATGCAGTCACCAATGGGTACAAACTATGGGAAGCCGAACCCAGGCCTTTGAATTATCTCTATTACACATATTTTGTTTGGGCTAATAGCACATGATTCGTCGATGTTTCTGAGTGTGATCTAGGGGGTACAAACGAAACGATTAATGTGTTGCATAATTGCAGCTTATGTAGTTAACAAATCAAGTAGTTACTAATGCGTAAAAACGATGGGAAGCCAAGGCCAGGCCTTTGAACTATCTATATCACACATATTCAGTTTGGGCTAATAGCACATGTTTTGTCGAAGTTTTTGAGTGTTTTTAGCTGCATTAGCTGCAATTATTCAAAACACTAATCGTTTCGTTTGTTCCCCTAGATCACACACAAAAACATCGACAAAACATGCTCTATTATCCCAAACTGAATATGTGTGATATAGATAGTTCAAAGGCCTGGCCTTGGCTTCCCATCGTTTGTACCTATTAGTAACTACTTGATTCGTGAACTACATAAGCTGCAATTATGCAACACACTAATCGTTTCGTTTGTACCCCCTAGATCACACTCAGTAACATCGACGAAACATGTGCTATTAGCCCAAACTAAATATGTGTAATAGAGATAATTCAAAGGTCTGGGTTCGGCTTCCCATCGTTTGTACCCATTGGTGACCACTTGAATTATTAAGATCATTAGCTTTTCTTATTAAAAACACCAATCGTTTCGTTTGTACCCCCTAGATCACACTCAGAAACATCGACGAAACATGTGCTATTAGCCCAAACTAAATATGTGTAATAGAGATAATTCAAAGGTCTGGGTTCGGCTTCCCATCGTTTGTACCCATTGGTGACCACTTGATTTATTAAGATCATTAGCTATTATTATTCAAAACACCAATCGTTTCGTTTGTACCCCCTAGATCACACTCAGAAACATCGACGAAACACGTGCTATTAACCCAAACTGAATATTTGTGATATAGGTTTTTCAAAGGGGTGGGTTCTGCTCCTCATCGTTTGTACCCTGAAGTACCCTCTTGTATCGTTAAGTTTATTAGTTTTTCTTATTCTTTTCACTAATCTTTTTGTCTGTACCTCAATATTACGGTCAATTATTTCTGGTTGTCAACTCAAGTTTAGTGGGGAGCAAAATTTGCTACCCCTACATGTATTTCAACCCTTTAGGGTACAAGTGATTTCAAGTACGGTACAATCGGGTACACTTCTGGTACAATCCAATGAAAGTGATTTCATTCAATTATCTTATTCTTGGTTGTCAACTTCCCATAGGGATAAAACTTGCTACCCCTGTATATTTCAACCCCTTAGGGTACAAACGATTTAAAATACGGTACAATCGGGTACAATCCTGGTACAATCGAATGAAAATTATTTCTTTCAATTATCTTATACTTGGTTGTCAACTTCACATAGGTCATTGTAATATCATTTTAATTTGCTGATTTAATTTGTAATGGTAGTAGGTATTGTAATTTATAATTTGTATTAGTTTTCACTCGCTTCCTGTGCATGCAGTCTACACCTCTAATTATAATGACACTTGTCTTGTTCTCTAATGCTGTCCTCTGCTCAAGCTGTAATCGGTGTACATTATGTTGGTGTTCAAATAAATAAATAAACTGAACTTCGTTCGAGATATCAACACCTAGGATCCCGATACTCCTGGAGATGTTAAGGGGAATGTTCTGAAACCGTGGTGCTATGACGAATGGGGTTTTTTAGCGGTTAACGCGCAAACTTGTGTCTTCTCGGGGTTGAATTGGACTAAATTTAGTCTGCCCCATTCCGAGACCCGCTCCAGAGATGTCTCGACTTCCGACACAAGTGTATTCCTTCTCTCCTCAATCTGCACCCGAGACATATTTGCTCGGCCTGTATAACGGGCGTCGCCTGTACTGTCATCAGCATAACAATGGATATTCTCGATGTCGAGCATATCATTGATATGCATGATGAACAGTGTAGGCGACAGCGTTTATGGGCTTGGTGTCCGAGCATGTACCGTCAACAACGACTCTGATGCTCCGCTCCGATGAAAAGCTGGCGACCCATTTGCACAACTTCTCGGGTACCCCGTAGGAAGGCAGCTTAGACAATAATGTCTTATGCCACACCCTGTCGAAGGCCTTCGCCACATCCAAACTCACAGCCAATGCTTCTCCCTTGCTCTCGATTGCTTCCGCCCAGCAGTGAGTAAGGTACACTAAGAGATCGCCAGCAGATCTGCCATGACGGAAACCGTATTGACGGTCACTAATCAGCTTTCGATCTTCTAGGTACCGGAGCAATTGGAAGTTGATTATGCGCTCCATTCGTTTGGAGAGCAAAGAGGTTATCGCAATTGGTCTGTAATTGGATGGGTTGGACCTGTCTCCCTTTTTGGGAATAGGGTGGACCAAAGCTCGTACCTTCCAGGAAGACGGCACGATGCCGGCAGAATAGGAAAGCTGGAATAGGCGCGTTAAAACCGGGGTCAACTCCGGAGCGTACGTTCTTAGCACAAGAGCAGGTATACCGTCCGGCCCACTCGACTTACTGGTGTCGAGGGAGAGAAGAGCATGACGCACGGCATTTTGGTTAAAACGAACGTCTGTCATCAGCTCTTCACACCGCGGGATGGTAGGCGGTGCTTTCCCCTCGTCATCGAAAGTCGAGTTCGATGCAAAGAGTGTGCCTAGAATATCGGCTTTCTCCTTAGCAGTGTGGGCCAGGGTATTGTCTGCTCTGCGCAAAGGTGGAAGGGACGATTCACAGAAATTGCCCTGGATGGCTTTGGCTAGAGACCAAAAGGCTCGACTGCCACAAGGGTAACCTAAAAGTCTTTTGCCTGTTCTGTGTATGTGCTTGAACTTTGCCTTGGTGATTTGCTTTTTTGTGGACCAGGAGGCAGCATTGAATTTCTTCCTCAGCTGAGAAGCGTCTGCACAACCTAGTTTGCGCGCCTTTAGCCAATCCTTATAAGCAGATTGCTTCAGGCTGTTAGCCTTGGAGCAGTCTCTGTCAAACCAGGCTTGGGTTTTTCCACCAACGGGTACCACAGAGCTAGGAATGTAACATTCCATGCCCTGGAGTACCACATCAGCTATAGACAGGGCGCAAACGTCGGGATCAGCCGAAGAGAAACAGATGCGCCTCCAAGGGTAGGACGAATAAAATTCCCGCAAACCATCCCAGTCCGCCGATCTATAATGCCAAACCCGGCGAGACGCGCATGGTCTCCGATCTACTGATCGCGCCAATCGAGTCGTTGAACGCACTAGGCAGTGATCTGACGAGCCAAGCGGTGCCTCGACGGATACGGCGTAATCATGAGGGTGGGAGGTAAGCAGGAGGTCCAAAGTGGAAGCAAAATGACCGTCAATGTCAGGGATCCGAGTTGGGCTGGACACCAACTGACTGAGGCCATTGGCCAAGGCAAAGCTTTGGGCAGAATTCCCAGCGTAGTCCGTTGTACGTGATCCAAGCCATTCAACATGATGGGCGTTAAAGTCGCCTAGGATCACCACTTCGGCACGAGGAATCCGCTCCTGCACATAATCGATCGCCCCTTGAACGTGCTCGAAGAGTCGATCAATTTCGGTATTGCCGCTATGAGACCTGTATAAGCAGTTGTAAACACGCGTTTGACCACCATGGTCAACGCGTACGCAGATAGTAGACAGGTCTCTTCCTTCAAGAAAGTCGAGGCGTTGACAGCAAATATCGTCTCGAGAGAACACACAGACACCAGCATGTGGTATGAATTTGTGTTCCAATCTATATCCAGGATACAGAAGGTAAGATGTTTCTTCTCGAGCCGATATTTGTGTCTCCGTCAAAAAGAGTAAGGCCGGCCGCGCCGATTCAAGGTGGTGGTGAACGGAGTTGAGGTTAGAATGTAAGCCCCTGATGTTGCAAAAGTCCATTTGAAATGTGGAGGGGGATGCCGCTGGTTTCAACCTTTTTCTTTTATTCGACTTTCTCATTTTGTTGATTGCGGGGAAGACAAAGAGTAACTGGAAGCAATACATTATTGGTGTCGTCAGGGTCAAAGCAGTGTCATGCGAACTCTCTCTGCAAATCGGGTGGAGTGAGCGACTGGTACGGCGGACGGAAGGACCCCCGATCCAACCCGCGAACAAAGTCCCCGTCCACACCCGGCTCCCGTCACCGGCAAGGAAATTATTCGACGGGCTTTTATCATTGGCGGCGGGACAGCCTCCCGGACCGGGATCTCCTGGGTTCGGGTCCCCAACAACCAACGGGCGCCAGCGGTAACGTTTCATCGGCTCTCCCTGGCCGCCGTGCCTGTCCATCACGCCCGACGCACGAGAACAGCTTGTAACGACACCAAACGGACCCCAGATACACCAACAACATACTGCTTCAGGATAGGAAATAGATGAAGAGTGGGAAGGAAAGGACTGGAAATGGGGGAGAAAGAAGAAGAGGATCTGGCTCTCCGACACTGCAGCCGAAACACGTGAGAACATTTCACGGCTGATTTTTAGAAGGAGGGTGGTAGCTAGCCAGTCGGGTAAAACCCTTCCACCAGCAAAAAGTACCTACGGGCCAGACCTGGAGGGTACAGAGTCCAGGGACCCCTAAATAGGGGGGCCGGGCGCCGTGACCTCGTCCGTTATTCAGCAGGGTGCACCACGAGCAGGGGAGGACGGCTTGGGCTCAAGATGGATGGAGCCCCAAACACCCCAAACATAAAATAATTGCTGAGTCAGCTGCATTCATTAAGGGACAATGGACCGTCGGGCTCCCGTGGAAGGACGACATTAGCTTACCGAATGATTCTTATCTTGTTGCATTAAAACGGCTGAAATCTGTCGAAAGAAAAATGTCTACTGACCCTAAATATGAATCACATTACCGGGATCGTATTAACCATTTACTAGAAAATAATTACGCTAGGAAATTAAGCGACTCCGAGTGTATGGATACGCCTAACGATAATAATAATAATCGCATTTGGTACTTAAGTCACTTTGGCGTTGATAACCCAAATAAAAATAAATTAAGATTGGTCTTTGATGCAGCGGCTAAATGCAACGGTTTTTGTCGCAATGATTTTTTACTTCAGGGGCCCGATTTATTGAAATCGTTATATGGAATAATGTTTCGATTTAGGGAAAACCCCATAGGCGTAATCGGTGATATAAAAGACATGTTTTTACGGATAAAAATTCATCAAAAGGATCAAAATTCACTTCGATTTTCGTGGAAGGAAAAGGGTAGTAATCAAATATTAACATACGTCATGACGTCCCTCATTTTTGGAGCCAACTGTTCACTTTTTATTGCTCAGTATATCAACCAAACCAAGAACGCTTCTCGATTCCTTTCTAAAATGCCGGAAGCTGTAAGCGCTATACAAAACAACCAATACATGGATGATTATATGGACAGTTTCGATGACAAAGACTTAGCTACAAAAATGATTAAAGAGATTACTTATATCCATAAACAAGGTGGATTCGAGATGCGTAACTGGCTAAGTAATATACCGAGTGTATTGTGCGACGTTCCAAAAGAAACTCATAATGACAAAGCCGTAAGGTTGGATGTCGATAAAGAGCCGGAGCGTGCACTTGGGCTCTTATGGTTCCCGCGCACGGATATGTTGTCATTTGACTTAGCGTTCAAACGAATACCTGAAGATATATTACTATTAAAAACAATACCAACTAAACGTCAAGTATTAAGGATTGTTATGTCTATATTTGATGTACACGGGTACACTCCATTTACTATTCGGAGAAAAATATTAATGAGAGAAATATGGAAAAGTAACATAGAATGGGATCAAAAGTTAAATGACGGTTTATTCGCTCTGTTTAGGGGTAGGTTAAGTCACGCAAAAGCAATTAATGACATTCGAATTCCACGTTATTATTTTCACGATGACACTGTAGGTAACACGGTCATAAAGGGAGGTGCGATAAATTATGCACTTGTTCTGCGATGCATCGCCTAGCGCGTACGGCCATTGCGTATTGGCGAAAGGAAATGAGCGATGGACACGTTACAACGGCATTCGTCGCAAGTAAATGCAAAGTTAGTCCAACGAAACCTGTCTCGGTCCCACGTCTCGAGTTACAAAGCTGCGTGTTAGCCTGTAAATTAGCAGATGTTATTACAAAAGAGCATCGTTTGCTTCCTAGTTCTGTTTATTATTGGACAGATTCAACGACTGTGTTGTATTGGATAAAAAATAAATCTAAAACATATAAAACGTTTGTGGCTAATAGGCTTGGGGTTATAGACGATTTCAGTACAGCTGACCAGTGGCGTTATGTACCTACATCTTCAAACGTAGCCGACTTGGGAACGAAGACCACCGACTACACGCTTACAAGCCATTGCGAGTGGTTTTCGGGGCCATCTTTTTTACAACAACCGTTATCTTCCTGGCCACAATTTCATGAAATAAAAAATTAAATTAATAATGACACATTAGAAATGGTAAATGTAACATATGAGAACAATAAAAAATGTGACTTACCTGTACCGGAGCCCAGCCGCTTCTCTAGCTGGCTGCGACTGCTGCGCGCTGCTGCTACTGTACTGCTGGGAATACGAAAATTCAAAAATAAAAACTGTTCCGGGATTGACAGCGATTTAATGAGTGAAGCAGAATTATTATTATTACGTTATTCACAAGCGCAATCGTTTCTAACTGAAATAAATTTATTAAAACGCAATAAACAAATTCAACGCGATAGTCGGTTGCGGACACTCACACCTTTCATTGATAACAATAATATTTTACGTGTAGGCGGTCGCATTGGAACCATGAAAGACGTGGACATAGGAACAAAATGTCCTATCATATTGGATGGGAAAAACCACGTCGCTCGGCTCATTGTACAGCACTACCACCACCACGCTGCTCATGCGAGCAATGAAATGGTGGTAAATGAGCTGCGTCAGAAGTACTGGGTGCTTCGGCTGCGCCCCACGGTTCGATCTGTAGCTAACCAGTGCTTGACGTGTAAATTTAAAAGAGCGTCACCATGCCCACCACGTCTCGGCGATCTACCCGAGTGTAGATTAACTGTTCGTCAGAGACCGTTTACAATGTGTGGCGTAGATCTGTTTGGGCCAATAGAAGTAACCGTCGGTCGAGGTAGACAGCGGAGGTACGGGGTCCTCTTCACGTGCCTTACGTTGCGCGCCACTTCAATGTGTACGGCGCGCCGTACACATTGAAGTGGTGTCCTCCCTCACGAGACGGACTCCATGATAATGGCGCTGCGGCGGATGGCTGCTCGTAGAGGCTGGCCGCATACCATTTATTCAGATAACGGTACAAACCTGCGAGGAGCCGATGTGGAGCTTGTGAGATTTAATATAAAACCATATAAAAATATTATAGACTAGCGAACCGCCCTCGCTTCGCTTCGGGACCCGTAAGTATCAACCGCGTAGGTCCCGCTCCCGTAGGAATTTCGGGAAGATAATAAACTATCACCAAAATTAATTGAGGTTAAATTAAAATTAAACTTACAAATAAAGCTTACGACAAAATAATAGCAAAGTAGCAAAGGATCACAGCAAGATTAATTCAGATTAAACTTGGAAACGCGGCAAGTTTGGTATGGCAGTGGGTTCGACCAAATTTGATTACCATAAAAACGGTTCTAGTGTGTTAATCTTAAAAGATAGACATATACTGTCGTGGACATTTTTTTAGATCATTTCAAGAGGAATAATTCTTTCATACATATATTTTTGGTATCTTGAATCGTTTTCGCAACGCATGCAACGAAAGCCCTCGAGAATGAATAATTTTCCCCGTTTTTTCCACATTTTCCATTATTTCTTCGCTCCTAATTGTTGCAGCGTGATGTTATATAGCCTATAGCCTTCCTCGATAAAAGGTCTATTCAACACAAAAAAAAATTTTCAATTCGAACCAGTAGTTCCTGAGATTAGCGCGTTCAACCAAACAAACAAACAAACAAACAAACAAACAAACAAACAAACAAACTCTTCAGCTTTATAATATTAGTATAGATTATCGATAGAAATATTGTATTTAAATTGTATATAAATTAATAAACTAGAGAAAGTATTGTGTGTAGGTAAAAATTCAATAAAAGCTTATGATAACTTATATTTCAAAAGCATTTTAACCATAAGTTTATCAAAGGTAATATTAGTGAAATGAAAATGCAAATATTTATGACCAATACAATACAATACAATACAATACAATACAATACAATACAATACAAATACACTTTATTGTTCACCAGTTTTGACAAAAATAAGCTCGATATAGTAAGATATTCGCAAATATTTCGGGAACACAAATAATACGACCGAATGGATGCATAACACTAACTTTTATTTGACATTGTTTTATTCTACCCTCAACATACCCAACACCTCCCTTCTTAAATTTTTGAATATACCGAAAAAAAAAACTTTATACAAAAAAAAATCTTGTCTGAGAAATATATCTACTACCATAGATCTACAATACACTAATAATTAATGTCTTTAGGTACATAATTATTAATATTTTTAGCTAGGTACCTATTACACTTATATATGAAATACCTACATAATTATATTAACCTGTATGCATAAAACATAGTAATGTATCTTAATACACTACCTATTTAAGAACGTTCATCTCACAAAACTTAATGTGCTGCTACACATTATCTCATATACCATATACATTATCTAGTATAACATAGGTACCACAGGTATATACAATAGGTACATAGGTATACCTACCAGACAGTTGGCAATTAGACCTGCTTTTTAAACCGGCATGATCTTTTTGGTCGCTCAGACTTTATGTCAGGAGCAGGTGACGGTAAAGATGGTTTAGGTGGCTCAATAACACAATCATTATTATTATTCTTATTGGGCTCGGGCGTCAACAATTCCTCGTTTAAAGTGACGCCATCATCCTGATCAGATTGTGTGGGTTTATATATGATTTCGGTCGTTTCGTCCTCTTTAGGTTCCGCGAGGGTTTCCGAGGGTGAAAGCGAAAAACGCATTCCGGGCTTCTTGGGAGTAATCAATTGATCGATATGTCTTTTCCATTCCTGTCCGCCAGACAGGCGGACCCGGTAAGTGACCGGGGTATCGCGCGCGACCACCGTGGCCGGCGCCCACTTGTCCGCGCGCGGCCGGTAGTCCCGCGCCAGCACCGGCTGGCCGGACTCGGCGCTGCGCTCCGCGCCCCCCGCGCCCCGCTGCCCCGCACGTTCCTGTCCCGCTTCCACTTTACGCTCCGTACTAACGCTCGGCTTGAGCACATCCAATCTGCTACGTAAACGTCTACCTAGCATGGCCTCTGCAGGGGACACTCCTGTAGTTGCATGCTCGCAATTCCGATACTGAAATAAAAATTTTGTTATTGCGGTATCGATGTCTGCCCCCTCGTGTTTAGCTTTCTTCATCGCTCTTTTCACCGATTTCACAGCGCTCTCTGCGGCGCCATTTCCCGCGGGTCTGTACGGGCTCGTTATAGTGTGAGTGATATTATTTTTTAACATAAAGTCTGCAAACTCACTTGAGGAAAATGGTGGGCCACCATCGCTAACCACCTGAGTCGGCAGACCGAATCGCGCAAACTGTTCACGTAGTTTTAATATGGTCGCACTGGCCGTCATAGTCGTCATCTTCTGTACCTCTATCCACTTGCTGTGGGCATCGACGGTCACGAGGTAGTGCTTACTTTGCAACTCAGCGAAGTCAATGTGTATCCGTTGCCACGGTCGCGCGGGGAAGGCCCACGGGTGCAGCGCGGCCCGCGGCGGCGCGTCACGCTGTCCACTACACGCCGAGCATTCTCGACATAGTTTCTCTATCTCAGAATCAATCTGAGGCCAGTAAACAAAACTCCTAGCAATATTTTTCATTTTCACCACTCCCAGATGCCCTTCATGCAATTCTCTAAGGATCTGTCTTCTAAAAGGTTCAGGTATAATCACTCTGTGGTTATATAATAAGCAACCACCATCTAATACTATCGAATCTTTACGATTAAAATAGGGGGTTTCACCCTCGGACGCCGCTCCGGATGGCCAACCGGTAATGACGTAATTATAAATATTTTTTAATATTTTATCTTTCTGAGTAAATGCTGCTACGTCTTTAGCGCTTATCGGAAAAAATTCCTCAACATAATTAATGTAAGACACCGAAACCATATTTACATCGCGTTTTTGTTCGTGGGGCAATGGCAGTCGCGACAGTGCATCTACGTTACCGTTATCTATCGATTTTACGAATTCGATTTTAAAATCATATGCGGCTAACTTGGTGGCGTACCGCTGAAGCCGACTGGCCGCAGTCTGAGGCAGTCCCAGTTTTGGACCGAAAATGAAGGTAAGAGGTTTATGATCAGTCTTGATTATAAAACTTCGACCGTATAGATATTGATGGTGTTTCATCACTCCACAAAAAATAGCCAAAGCCTCTTTATCCAGTTGACTATATGCGCGTTCGGCTGCGTTGAGCGTACGCGACGCGAAACAAATAGGACGTTCTGAGCCATCCGGGTACCGGTGAGACAGCACGCTGCCAATGCCATACGAACTGCTGTCGACAGATAACACCAGCGGCAGAGCCGGATCGTAGTGAACTAATACTCGTTTAGTTAACATTATCTTTTTAATTTCACAAAACGATTTTTCACACGCCTCACACCACTTCCAAGTAATATTTTTACGAAGCAATCTATGTAAAGGATGTAATAGCGAACTTAAATTAGGAATGAACTTAGAATAATAGTTAACGAGCCCTAAAAAGGATCTCAATTGACTCATATTACTTGGAGCAGGTGCGTTCACAATTGCTTCTACTTTATTCGGATCCGGATGTAGCCCGAACTTATCAATGATGAAACCAACATAAGTAATGCTATTCTGCATGAAACTACACTTTTCCAGTTTTATTCTGAGACCTACCTCACGCAACCTATGCAACAAAGCCCTCAAATTGTCAATGTGTTCGCGCCTATTGCGACCTGTCACCGCAATATCATCTAAAAACACACACACTCCACGGAGACCTTTTAAAGTCTCCTCCATGAACTTCTGAAATTTCTCAGGTATACAAGTGAGTCCAAACGGTGTACGTCTATAAACAAAAGTACCAATATGTGTGGTGATAGCCGTGCATGCCTGCGATTCCTTTTCTAATATTAATTGTTGATAGGCATTCGTGAGGTCGATCTTCGAAAATTGCTCGCCCCCGCTGAGCACGGCAAACAATTCTTCGATCCGAGGCAGAGGGTACGGCTCGCGCGCTAATTTAGGATTTATAGTAATTTTGTAATCACCGCAAATACGTATTTCCCCTGATTTTTTAATTACCGGTACTATTGGGGTCCCATAATCGGAATAATCGACTTTATAAATAGTACCCTCGGCCTCGAGCCGTTCCAGCTCTTGCTGGACGGGGGCCCGCAGCGCCAGCGGCAGCGGCCGCGCCTTTATAAACACTGGACTCGAGTCGATTAAACGCAATGACATCTTTTTCGAACAGGTTCCTATGCCAGGTGCAAAAACGCTCGGAAACTCCTGTTTAAGCTGTTCAATTACATTGCTTTCCGTTAAATGAAGTAGCAAATCGTTAATAGTGACCACATCAATTTTTAAATGTCTTAACCACGATCTACCTAACAGTGGCGGTCCACCGTTCTTGATAACGAACAGTTTAAGACCACTGGCTGCGTAGTCTCCGAGCGTCACATCCACCGTGATGTAACCCACCGGTTCGATAACGGCACCCGTGTAAGAACGTAAACAAATATCATTACGACTTATTTTCAAATTGCCAAAATGTTTCGTATAACAGTCGAAATTTATAGTTGACAACTTACTCCCAGTGTCCAGTTCGAAGGTGAGAGAAGTCCCATTAACACTCACTTGCACTAAATACGGCTTGTCATCCTTACCGCACACACTTAAGTTATAAAAATCGCAATCCGATTCGTCGTCGTCCCCGTCCAAGTAATACTGTTCCCTGCGCTTGTTCCCGGACCGGTTCCCCTGTTGATTTTTACACATCGCACGTAGATGTCCCTTTTGTCCACAGTTATCACACGCGTAATTTTTAAAACGGCACAAATCCGAACGATGGTTGCGGCCGCATCTCCAACACGCACGCGCGCCCTGCGCCGCGCGAGCCGCAGCCGCAGCCGCGGGCTCGCCGGCGCGCGACGCACGCGGCGTCGCTGCCGCCACCCGGTGCAGCGGCTCGGCGACGGCGGCGCCCTGCTCCCGCCGATGTCCAAAAGGTTCACCGCTGGATCCACTCGCTTGTGCGTGCCGATCGGCCGCCTCCAATGCTAATGCTAATTCGACGGCTCGTTTATAGGTTAAAGTTGGTTCAGCGAACAAACGCGATCTCATATCGTCACTAGACAATCCCGACACAAACTGATCGCGCAGATTTTCTTCTAGCTTACTCTGGAAATTACATGTACTCGCCAAGTGTTTCAACGCCTGTAGGTATTCACTTAAATTCTCGCCCGCCTTTTGTCTTCGCTGTCGAAACACGTGACGTTCCGCTATGTCCGATCGCTTCGGCTCCAAATGGTCGCTAACGATTTTTACTAATTGCTCGAAGGATTTCGTTTCCGGGTTATCCGGTGCACATAGATCGCACATCAAATCGTAAGTCGCCTCGCCGACCAACGTCACTAATGTAGCTACTTGTAGTTCCGGTTTTATCTCGTTCAACGCAATAAACTGTTCGACACGTCTTATATACGCCGACCACTTTTTACCGGATAAATCAAACTGCTCAATTTTACCGATAGGCATTTTTGAACTTTTAACACACACACTACACCGATTTTAATGGTTTTTATCCTCGTCGCCAGTAAGATATTCGCAAATATTTCGGGAACACAAATAATACGACCGAATGGATGCATAACACTAACTTTTATTTGACATTGTTTTATTCTACCCTCAACATACCCAACAGATATAATAACAAGAGAACAATCGGCGGTCTTATTGCTAAGCAGCAATTTCTTCCAGACAACCTAATGAGGGAAAAATTACTAAAGGACACAGATTTATGGTAGGGTGTACGAAAGTTAACAATTGATAAACAAATTTGTGACTATATTAAAGATAACAAAACTATTAAAATAATCAATTTAAGAGAGCGATCATAGTGACAAGTAGTGTTTTTTTACTTGGTTTTTGAAGGATTCTAAGGAAGGAGCACGTCTAATACAGATAGGCAAGGAATTCCAAAGTTTTACAGCGGTGACAGAGAAGGAGTTATCGTAAAAGTTGGATGAGTGGATAGGAATATTCAGTGTCAAGTTTGATGAGGAACGAAGGGGGAGGTCATGTGTCGAACTAATGAAACAGAAACGTTCTTTTAAATAGGATGGACTAGATGGATTAAATAGGACGCAGTAGAGTGCAGAAAGAATGTGAGTATTCCGGCGAAGGCGAATTGGGAGCCACTTGAGCTTGTTACGGAATTCAGAGACATGGTCATATTTACGAAGGCCGTAAATAAACCTTAAGCATAAATTTTGAAGACGCTCAAGCTTATTAAACTGCTCCTCAGTGAGATCAAGATAACATATGTCAGCATAATCGAGAATGGGCAATAATAATGATTGTGCAAGCGCAATTTTCGTGGATATGGGTAAAAAATGGCTTAGTCTACGGAGTGACCCACTAGATGCATACATTTTACGACACACATCATTAATTTGAGGAGTCCAAGATAGTGTCTTATCAAATAAAATGCCTAAATTTTTTACAGTACTGCTGTATGCTATTTGAACTCCGTCAAAAATAATGGGACTTAATTGTGGCACATCTAATTTGCTGATCAATCTTGAACTGTCTATTATTATGGCTTGAGATTTCAGTGGATTAACCGTTAAGCCATGAAATCTACTCCAGTTAAGAATACAGGCCAAATCTTTATTGATCAATTGTATAGCATTCGGGAGATCCTCTAAACTGCTGTGGGTGTATATTTGGAGATCATCTGCATACAAGTGGAAGAGAGAAGAAATATGGGAGGTTATAGTATTAATGAAAATAGCAAACAAGAGAGAGACCACCTTGCGGTACGCCAGCAACAGTATTAATCCACGTAGATACCTTATCTTTTATCCTAATACGCTGCCGGCGCCCATGCAAGTAACTATGAAACCAGGCAACTGCGGTTGGAGATATGTTAGAAGAACGCAATATACTTAATAATATGTCGTAGTCCACAGTGTTAAATGCGTTGCTAAAATCCAACAGCACTAACACTGTGACTTGATGGCCATCCATTCCAAGACGAATGTCGTCGGTAATTTTCAGTAGTGCCGTGGTAGTACTGTGGCTTTTTCTGAAACCAGATTGGAAGGGATTAAGGATATTGTGATTGTAAAGGAAGGAATTCAGTTGTTGCTGGACAAGACGCTCAAGGACTTAGGAAAGGAAGGGTAGAATGGATATAGGACGATATTCGGAGAAGCAAGAAGGATTGGCTTTTTTTGGTAAAGGTATAATTTGAGCGTCTTTCCATTGACCAGGGAAGGAGCTAGTGGAAATTGAGAAATTAAGGATGTGTGTGAGTGATAAAAGGTATACAGGGTGTTAGGGAACTGTTCACGAATATTAAAGCAGGCGATAGTCCTGATGATACCTTTGATGATGAGTGAGAAAAAAAATCGATTTGGATGAAAAAAAATGAAATTTTTTTAACGTTTTTTTCGCCTTTTTCATGTTTTATCATCTTAGTAAAGCTAAACGAAACGATAATTTCATAAAAAAACATCACTTTTTTTTAAAAAGAAAAACCAGCAATGTATACAATAGATCGCGCGCAGTCGCTCATCGTCGCGCCATCGCGCCTCGCTATACCTAACTTATAGCCTACTCCTAAACGCCGTAATAACCTATGTGATGATGGCTATCACACTGGCTGCAGCAAGGACGATGAACTTCCCTATCGTTAGGTTATTTCCCAAAAATAAACTTCAGCAGCATGTTATCACGTAGTTTATTACAACTCTTACACATTATTCTCTACACTTTGTACATTATTATATTTAATTACCAATTAATTTTACAAGTATACATTCGGGCAGAACTTCCCCTTACAACTGATACAAAAATAATGACCTGCACTACCTTAGTCCGCCATATTTATATCCTACTGTCAACCCCACTTTACAATTAAATCGGAAGTCAATAGCACTTATATAATCTCAAACAATAAATGAATTTATTAATAAATCGTAGGAATAAATTGTTATACACAGAATTATTATACACACAATTATAATATTATTGTAATTAATAATTAATGTTGGGTTATATCGGGGTGCCGGAAGTAGAACTTTTAACACTCGGCCATCCTGCAGCTGTCGTGTCTCACGGCTGTCATCATTAAGGTCATCATTGCTAGTCTGCTCGCGTCCCGATTTGTCACCGGTCTACAGCGGCATCTGAAATTGAAACACCGAACGAGTAACTGGTTCTTGTAATTACTGCAAATTTAATGGAGATAGAATGAACATCTTGTCACGTAGAAGCTCGCCACATGTACTAAGTAATAAATAATAATCGGGCTTTTTTTGTCAATAAAAGTTAAATAAAATAATATTTATTTTTCTTTGGTGACGTTTGTATTCTCAATTGCATATTTTTTTCTGTTTATACAACTTTTATTTACTGTTTATATTTTCTTCCAACACAGAACTTGAAATTTTTTTTTTCCAGTCGAATGTTAAGTGAAGCCCATCAAAATAGAAATCTGAAAAGTGCATTCAAATCGGATAAGCAATTCTAGAGGATTAATATGCACAAACCTACAGACAAATAGACAAAATGGTAAAACATTGTTTTGGGTTCTCTTGATTAAATAAAGACTTCATTATGAATTTTTAAATTTGTTGCCTTGTACAGACACCGATCAGTTAAACTTTTAATACGTACAGGATAGAAAGCTAAATTTATTTACTTATTTCATCCCATTGCTATTAATGTAACTTACACAAATTTGATTTATTTTGACAGCTTTAATTGATTCACACAGCTTTCAATTCCATTCACACAGGTTTAAATTCCATTCACACAGCCTTTAATTCCATTCAAACAGCCTTTAATTCTATTCACACAGCTTTTAATTTCATTCACACAGTCCATTCACACAGCTCTTAATTTCATTTACACAGCTTGTAGTTAAATTATATTGTATTTGTTTATCTAATATTGTTTTCAATTTATCCTGTTTTTCTAAAACTTATTATTTCCACGTATGATTTTAAACAGTACATATTACAAATACTGTAAGTATTAGTTAAACCCAATTAGTTAAATCTAGTTCGTAATTGTACAAGAATTAAGCACCAGAATAGAGAGCGCGCACTTAGCAACTGAATCCCCTTTGTGTAATTTTTAGTTTATAATCTGGGTCGCACAAAGAATAATAACAATTATTTAGTTCATATTATTTTGATACGATACGATACGATATAAACACTACCTAAAGGGTTGTATTTCATCAATAAATTTTTCCTTATGCTTGTCCATCACGAATCAGAGTAGCAATCACACACACATACAGCAATCAGGCACAACTACCAATTTTAAATTAACACCATAAAACAAAAATGTCTAAATATACTCTTCTAACATGGACTTATCAAGAGAGCGGTTGTTTCTCGTTATTAGTCAGAAATAATTCCACGAACTTTTGAGGGTAGATTTAAAACAAAATAAATAATTCGCTTTACACTACAGATTACAAATAATAATGTTGAAGTGTGTTGAAGTGCTTTCTTTTTATTTAAATTATGGTACATATACATAATAAGTATTTTATTCTTGTTGTTACAGACGAAAGTATGTAATGTTTTAATGTAATGTTTTAATTTTGTTGTGTAATATTGTGAGTTGATTTATGCAATAACACGTAGGTTAAAAACTGGGAGCGACCATTTTAGAGGCAAATTCAAACTCTTATGCGAACCGACTCCGTTTTCTCATAAATACTAGGACGTCAAAGGGCACAAACATATACAAGGACACAAACATAATACAAAATATTTTTAAACATTTCAAGAAAATATAATTATCTATGACGTTATATACGATGGCTGTACTATAATGTGAACTAGTAATAATAGTAAATATTAATGTGTGTGTAATAAATGTGAACGTGTGGTTGGTCATGTGATGATTGGTGAAAGATATTTACATAATCCTATGGCAAATATAATTATGGAGTTTAATGGTAAACGCGTAAAGGCCTTATCAAATAAAATTATAAAATTGGAGTTGGTTTTTTTTTTCTCTTATGATAAGTAATAATTGATTAATAAATGCCCATGAGGAAGTATTTTTTTATCCTTCGTGTCTTAATGTAATAGTATGTAATTGAAATGATTGTATTGGTGCTACTTATATGAAATCGTCAAGAACTGATTATATTATATTTATTTGTTTTTTGTTTTACGTATGTTTAATAAGCATAAATAGCAGCATCTATTTATTCTATATACATGTAATAATTTTATTTATGACTAATGAGTGATGTGTACTGCTGTAGGTAAGGGACATGATCACATTGCACTAATATAATCAATAAGTTTTAATCTCCTATAAATTAAATTCTAATAATATATTGTTGAAGAACCTTATCAAATGAATAATATAAGAAGGTGATATAAGTGGAGTAAATAATATCTTAATATCATATATTAATCCATACTAATATTATAAATGCGAAAGTCTGTCTGTCTGTCTGTCTGTCTGTCTGTCTGTCTGTCTGTCTGTCTGTGACGTTTTCACGGCTAAACCACCGGTCCGATTTGGATGAAATTCGGAATGAACATAGTTGAAGACCCAGAGTCACACATAGGCTACTTTTTTTTTCAAAAATCAACCCCTAAAGGCTTGAAATAGGGGATGAAAGTTTGTATGAAAACAACGATTTTGATGATTTTTTCCAGGAAGATAGTTGATGACGTACCCCCTCCCCCACTTCTCCGGTTCGCGATATAAACGAATTTTACGCGGGCGAAGCCGCGGGCAAAAGCTAGTAATTATATATTATAATAATATACTTAATATCTATTGAAAATAAAGCTAAAATAAATCTTGTTTGTTTTAAATTTTTGTTTCATTGTGTTGTAAATATAATGTTTTAATGAATATAGGAACATAAATAAGCAATTATTTTATTGAAATAATATTTACAGCATAATTACTTAATACTTTTTATTTATCATTAACATTACAGGTGTTACGTCCTAATGCATTAAGTGTATTTCATATAAATTTCTTAATAAACAGAGTAATAATCATATCTTAGTAAATCATTATTATAGAATGATTATGACGAAACGAATTGACGTATTTACTTGACAAAATTATTAATTGGCATAATTTAAGAGATGATACGTGATGAAAATAATTGTGTTGAATAATTTAACATGCGTTGTAAGTAATATACCAATTAATTGAAAATGTAATGTAAGTAGGTAGGTATATAACAAAAAATATTAGGTGGCTCGAGTTTGCGTATTGTATATTATTGTGAATAACGATACATAAATAAATTAATAAATCAAGAGCATAATTGGATTGAACCCAAAATTTCCTTCAATAAATATGGTAACTGTAATTAAGACCATGAAATATACAGTCTATTAATTTTATTTCGGCACACATAGCACGTTGTTACGTAATTATTTGATTTGAATTACTCATTAAATATGAATGACCCATGTAACAATAAATAATATGGACTATTTTCAAATTCCCTCTTTCATGAGAAAGAGTCAATTAGCCATAGCTATAGCTATGCTATAGGTATAGCTATGCTCTAGCTTACGTCAATAGATACCAAATATTAAATATAAGATACATACGTATAATACATAGATACGTTAAACATATCACTCTACAACAGTGATGATATTGACCTATAACTTATTTACAATACTCAGCGTATATGTTATTGTAAAGCAAGTCGGTAAATGAGGATTTGGCTGCAGTCAATCCTGAGCGTGCTACCAGATCATGTTTATGTCAAGTGTATTATGTAGGTATGTTGTCACACCAGAATGTATGTTGAAAGAGGTCCAATCTAATTCGCAAAATCATTATAACAAACAAAAAAAATAATATTATCGCATGTTAAATAAAAACTTATTGCAACTTACTATTGGGCGCTTGTTTCTTTTAACCCTTTATACCTACTTAGGTTAATCTATTTCGCACTTTATTTTTATTGGTTTATTTATTACAATTTATTGCACACCATAACAACAAATTGGAACAAAAGATTGCAATTTATATTACTTGTGCAGAAAAGGCTATAGCAAAATTGCGATTTCTTCCAGAGTACCTTTGGGAAGATGATAAAGGTTTTACTACTTAGGTTAGCACATATCTATTTTGGGTGTGGTTATAAGTTGAAGTTTTTCATAATAGCCCTACAACCTGGTTGTGGGGACACACAGCATTTCTTTAGTAACCTCATTGATCTATCATGCAGTTCTACAGCATTTTCATAGTAGCCACACAGATCCACTATGTAAGCACACAGTGTTTTCATAGTAGCCATACAAATCTGCCAAGTAGACGCACAGAATTCTCATAAAAGTCACACAGATCTGCCAATAGTCCTACAACCTAACTGTGGGGACACACAGCATTTCTTTAGTAGCCACATAGATCTCCATGCAGTTCTACAGCATTTTCATACTAGCCACACAGATTCACCATGTAAACACACAGTATTTTTATAGTAGCCGTAAAAATCTGCCAAGTAGGAGAATTTTCATAGTGGTCACACAGATCTGCCATGTAGTCACTTATGCAAGATAACGGCTTGATATTATTAGATCGATTGTTTTTATTCTAACCACACAGTCTTATTGTTATTTTGTTATTTATTTCCTTTTTGCATTTACTTTTGAAAATACTATTCTGTTCTAATGCTGACAAAAAATAAATAAATTTCTATAGCTCAATTGTACGCCCTACCCTGTTTCCAAAGTTATTTATGTATTCAGCTTAATAGGTTGTCTAGAAGAGATCGCTATTAATTTAGTGATAAGGCCGCCTGTTGTACTAATCTCTGTGTGATATTGAGTTATTTAGTTCTACCCCGAATAAGAACAAACTACGGCAAAAAAACAATTACTTTTGAAGGAGCACATCTTTACAACAAAATACCCTCAGTTGTAAAAAAAATAAAGTGGAAAGATTTCAAAAGACAATTAAGTCAGTACATTATTGAGAATCATGTTTAAATTATCTTTACGTGTAATAATATGTACCTATACTGTATTCATTATAATGTTTTGCGAACGATTGTATAAGCGCATTATGTTATATTTTTAAGTCTTTATGAGAATAAATTCTTTAAACATATTGTGATCATGTAATATGTTTTGGCGTATAATAAAGAGGATTTTGTGTGTTGTTGTTATTTCACTTTAGATAGCAACAAGACAATTATTGTTATTACTATTTCTTTTTCATGTGAATACGTACAAGTGCTGTGTTGTCGTGTAGATATACCTATCGTTTGGTAATTTTATATTAAAGTTTTGTGAAATAATAATCTGAAACGGGTCAGCAATCACTAACCAAAACATTCAATATTTAAGAACTGTCATAAGATTTTATAACCTTCTAAGAAAGACCACTTCCTTCGATTAAGACAAAATGAATATGACGTACCTGTTCGTTTCTTTGTTCCTTCGATCACAAGAAGTCCCCGCCGCATGCCAGCGAGTACTTTGGTAGACATGGATGGCGTGTCAAAAAAAAAATGTCCGTTCCTTTGACCAAGATAATATGGGCTGTAAAGGAAAATATCCCCACTTCTGAAGTGTGATGATGGCTATCACACTGGCTGCAGCAAGGACGATGAACTTCCCTATCGTTAGGTTATTTCCCAAAAATAAACTTCAGCAGCATGTTATCACGTAGTTTATTACAACTCTTACACATTATTCTCTACACTTTGTACATTATTATATTTAATTACCAATTAATTTTACAAGTATACATTGGGGCAGAACTTCCCCTTACAACTAGACCCTAGATGCATAAGGGCGGAAGTCCATTTTGCCAACTTTACAGGAGAGACTAAAATAAAATTGAAATTTAATCGGCAGATATTTTAATAACTACAAACAAAACGTTAATTATGTCATTGCCTATATTTAGCACAAGTGAGTACTTTCTTAACTTAATTATTAAAATTATGAAACAAAGTCTCTAAATTTGTTAAAAATGAATTTTTTTTTAAAAATGATGACATCCGATTTTATGACAAAAAAAAAACGTATATTATTTGTTCAACAGTATTTTTATGTGCACATACGACTTAATGCCCCCAATTTTCGTAATTAAATGAGATTTGTTTTTCCAAATACAACGTTATGCCACAATAAAAAGTAAACGTTTTATTGAAACTGAATCAGACGTAATTGTAAATGCGACGTAATTTTGTTATATTATTTTCATCAAAAAGTCGGATATCCCATAACAACAAAATTACTATTCTTTTAAAATCAATTATAATAATTAGAATAATAGTGACAGTAATTTAAATAAATGTTAAAAACATTAAAATATTAATATTTTAATTAGTCACTTGCTGGAAAGTCTGGGACATTTCCGTTATGAGGAAGATTTTTATAGTAGGCATGAAATTCCTGAGGAACCCATGTCAAAAGACTCATTAGATAATTGTATTTATGAAAAAAATCGTGTGGACAGAGGAGTGAACGCTGAACATCTTTTATCCCAGACGTTTTTTTAGGAAATGTTTAGATTCGCGAAAAAAAAATATTGAAGAAAAAAATGTATGGAGCAAAACTGAAATATGCTTTTGTCTCGAAATTTTCGAAACTGTTAGCAATGAAACCTTTTTTAAATTATTGTTTTACATTTTTTTGATAATTCCACAAAGAAATTTTTCGCATTCACTTGCAGCCTTGGCCGTAATAACTTCAATATTTTTATTCCAACTATTTGCGACTATATAATGACTCTTGTAGTTGCGCGCATATGAACTAAGTAAATCTTTTGTATGCACTTGCAGCTTAAGAGTTTATGCGCAGTTTAACTTAAATATGTGATAAAAAAAACACGAAATCACTACTTTTTCGTCTATTAAGTAATTGTTCATATCAACACAGATATCACATGACAAAACAACTTAATCATTGAAAAAACTGCAGAATTCTTTACAGTAGGTAGGTTTACTTTTTTAATTAAATTTAATACATTTTTTTAAATTTTACATTAGTAATAGTACGAAAACAAGAATAATAAAAAAATATACATGTATATTGAACATACAAAATGGAAACTGGCACTTCTACAGACATCATATCAAGGAAGCCATTTGAAGATTTGGGAAACAAGCAGCAGAAAAGGCAATTGGATACATTATTCGACTTTCTGGAAGAGGAACTGGCTTTTGTTTTTGTCACAAAGCTTGGATCTAATGGCAAAAAAGTTCTTGCTCGCATCATTGATCACGTTATGAAGAAACTTGAAAGGTTGAAGATGTAGAATTATTTTTATTTAAGAATGAAAAGAAGGAGATTATTCAGGAAGATACTTGATCTTCCTACTTACTACTTCATTGGATCTATCAAAGTGGAAGTACATCCTACCTAAGTTGAAGCTTCCGTCTTACTACAAGTTGTTAGCAGCTAAGAAAAGGTTATCCAGGTGCCAGAGGTATTGTAATATCAGAAAATGGAGTGAAGGTGAAACTACAAGTACTTTTATATGTCACAACTCGAAGGATTTTGCAAGTCGTTGGAGATGATGAAAATATTTCCAGTGGTAACCTGAAGCTGACAAGCAAATGGGTATTCGATAAGTCTTCAGCACAGAGAAACTATAATTAAAGATGTGAAATGGCAGACTTCGACGATTCCTCTGTGTTCATGACGAGCCTCGTTCTTCTGAAGCTAGAGGCTGGAAATGTTGTTATTTGGAATCATCCAAAGCGATCTTCATCTTCAAAATTCAAAATTTTATTGCAGACCTATAAAATTTCAGTTTGTGAAGGAAACTACTGACTTTGTTAAGCAAGAAATACGAAATTTACCTATTTCAAGTTGCGGAAACTTGGAAGTTACTCATAAACTGAGTCACAGATACTCCATCTGCAGCTACAGATAAATAATCTCCCTCAAATGTTTTGAAGACCTATGCGATTGTCAACACTCCATACGTGGATTCGAGTGGAGTGCACGAAATGAAAACAAGAACCTGAAGAAGTTTCGAAAGAACATGGTGCAGTCTGTCAATATCGATGGATTCCATGGATACTACAGGGAGACCGCTGTGCTCTTTTTATATCACTCCCCCTGGTAAAACGTGCCTTTCATCGTACACAAAACACAAAATGCCCATCGAAATTTTGTCAGAAGAAGCAGCAGAAGCAAGAAATAAGGACTTCCGAAATATCAGAGAGCGGCACACGAGGAAAACAGGAAGATTGCAAAATAATGAAGACATTATGCACAATTTTTTGATATCTTCAGATCCCTATATATCTCATCTGAAACCCAAATATACCAATGTGAATTCATCAAGTATTTTTCCAGAAGCTTTACAGTTATTAGTTACAGAATAAGTACTAGAAGTTGAAGAAGAAGTAGAAATGGAAATTGATGACGAAGCTCCACGAAATGTGATTATGTTGTTCTGTCGATTTTAACATAGTATTATTACTAAAAAATAAAATTTCAGTGCACGTTGAACTCATGTTTTCGTCAAGCCATCACCAATGATAATGCCCGATGTCGCTAACTTTTGCGCGCAAAATTTTAAATAGTTCACATACATAACGATTTATTTTCAAATCGGCCCACCGTTACATTTACAAAGTTATTGAAATAAAAGGCATAAAATCGTATCTCTGTATCTGTTCTGATATTATTCAAAGGGATCTTAGATGCATTATGTCGGAAGTTTAATTAAGAAGAATATTTTATATAACTGTTTGGGCCATAAAGGCGTAACTCCTGTTACGTAGTTCTGGCGCGAATAAAAGTTTGGGGCATAAGGGCCAAATTTACAATCCATCAAATGAAACATGGAGCAATGTATACGCAGAGAGACGGAAGTGAAAAAAAAACCTTTTGCTTCCAATGATTTTTGAAAAGCTGTTAGAACCGACATTATGCACTAAATTATCTCAGGCCAGGAAAGGGATAGAAATACCATTGTTAGTTGTATAGAAAGAGGAAGAAGAGCTTTTCTTTGTGGAACAATAAAAACTTTTTGCCAGATCTACACATCCGCCCTTATGCATCTGGGGTCTAGCTGATACAAAAATAATGACCTGCACTACCTTAGTCCGCCATATTTATATCCTACTGTCAACCCCACTTTACAATTAAATCGGAAGTATAATCTCACTTATATAATCTCAAACAATAAATGAATTTATTAATAAATCGTAGGAATAAATTGTTATACACAGAATTATTATACACACAATTATAATATTATTGTAATTAATAATTAATGTTGGGTTATATCGGGGTGCCGGAAGTAGAACTTTTAACACCTATTATTTTACTACTTACTATGAAAAATGAATAAATGAATTTTTAACATGTACAACAACCAGCTTTTTCATCCAATGTGTAGGTCGGTATGTTTATTATTTCTAGGTATTACGTTATGTACCTTTTTAAACCAATAAATTCAGTAATAAGTTATTTAAAAAAGGTATAAAATAGCTTACCGATCTAAATCCTTCGCGGTCTTATGAGATGCGGCTCAAAATGTGCTCCGTTCATTTCGAGGTAGACTTGGGCTCGGCGTTTTGTTTCCTCATGCAGACGGGGTATCAGCGTGGGGTCTTCGACACAGCTCGTCCTGAGTTTGTCAAAGACACTGAGTATTCTCTGGCGCATGTCGTTGGCGCTTTCACACTCCCGATTAAAAACCCTTTCTTTTACATAGCCCCATAAAAAAAGTCAAAAGGGGTCAGATTAGGTGAGCGCGGTGGCCATGCGTGTGGTCCTAGTCTGCCGATCCTTAAATAGTCAAACGTGAAGCATTTCCACGAGCTTCTCCAAGGCACATTAACATGTTGCCGTATTCACGAGCACTATAAACGAACGCGTTAGGTATTATTTTAAACAAAACTACAAACAAAACAAAACAAACTTCACTTTCATGTTAACTTAACAAAAACGTAATCAAAACTTATTTTTGCTCACGTTCACACACGTCACGTCACGTAACGTCACGACACGTCACGTCAACAGTTCAACACGGAACTGACTGTGGTTATTAACGTTTACGTAATATCCAAAATATCACTCCTTCAAAGAAATGCTAGGATTGCAACGATATATCGGAAAATCGATATGGATAATATCGATATTTATCGATATTTGCGCTGTAACGATACGATAATATCGATATCATATCCGATGAAAAAAATCGATAATTCACGACCTTAGATAAGGCTGTTTGGGCTTCGAATATTAGCCTTTTCTTACATAAACAAATAAAAAACATCCTCTACTTGTTTTATTTCTCTATTTTCTCTGGCTGTATGGGCTTAGCCCCTTTGCGTGTCCGTAAGGACTAATGAAACAAAAAAATCTCTATGAACTTCATATTTTTTATTTAAAATTAAATAAATTCGATATTATCGACCAAAATATCGATATTATCAACTATCGATAATTTCATTGCCTCGATATAATTATCGATATTTTTATCGATATTACAACAACCTTGCATCCCTAGAAATACCGTCAAGAATTGTAGGCACTATTCCTGTTCCATAGACCGATAAATCGATACGATATTCTTAACTTTTATTTTATAAGCTTTATTTATCTGTACTTCTTATTAAATGTAACACTTAATTTTGAATCCAAGCTAATTCCATTTGGTATAAAAACACGTTAATAGTAACAAAGTTTTAAAAATGCAACAGTTTTGTATCGCCTATTCAGTCACAAAACTTAAGTGCGAAGTATGAAGCTACAGCTTATTTTTTACTAAATAATCCAAGGCGGGAATGTTGCGATCCGACATTTTATTTTGATGACCCGGGACCGGGTCGCGACCTGTCAAATGGGAAACGCTGGACTAGAGTATCAAAAATTACCGAACATTTATTGTGATTGCCGCCTCTAATTCTTACGTCACCTCTCGCCTGCAAAATTTGTAGGTACCGAGCGGCACAAGTAAGGATTCGCTCACAGCGACCAGCGACCGGCTCAAAGAGCAACAGCTCGCATTTTCTTTTCACTCGGACCGGATCGGAGCGGAGCCGCCAAGGAGACAAGACCATGGTACATGGTAGGTACATAGACCGTATGGAAAAGATCTTAAAGTCGAGCGAGCGAGAAAAAGCACGTAATCGGAGCCGATCGGCTCCTCTTTTTATTTCACACTAAACGCGTTCGATCATTCCTCGAGCATCCTGATGACAAAATAGTGCTCGTGCAAAAATAAACCTTAATACAATTATTCAAAACTCTATTTTCATCGTGATATAAATCTGCTCTGCTCTCCGAGCAAGTCGGTGTGAACGGACCCTAAACGTTCATAAGCTGTCGGCTTCGTTTGGCGGTCGGCGTGTCGGCTTGTTTGTCGGCTTGTCGGCTTCTTTGTCGGCTTGTCGGCTTCGGTCTTTGGCAGTAGGTGCAGCCCGGCGGCGGCGGTGATAACTTATTACGTTATTACTAAATTGCTTTAAAAATGTGCATAACTTAATACCTAAAATAATAAACATACGGACCTACACATACATGGATGAAAAAGCTTGTTGTTGTACATGTTGTTGTAGCGGTGATAGCCTAGTGGTTAAGAATTCGGCTTCCTATTCGGAGGGTCCGGGTTCAAATTACAGTGCACGCACCTCAGACTTTTCGGAGTTATGTACGTTTTAAGCATTTATGTCACTCGCTACAAACGGTAAAGGAAAACATCGTGAGGAAACCTGTATGCCGGAGAGTTCGCAAAACTCAAAGGTGTGTGAAGTTTGCTAATCCGCACTTCGCCAGCGTGGTGGACTATGGCTTTAACCTTCTCATTTTGAGAAGAGACCCGTGCTCAATAGTGTGCCATGATGGGTTAAGATGATGATGATATGTACATGTTAAAAATTTATTTGACGACACGGACGGCGCAATGGTTAACACGCCGGATCGCTGTTCCGAGGGTCCTGGGTTCGATTTCCAGCGAGGCGGAAATTTGAATGATGAGTTTGAATTTCCGTTCTTGGTCTGGGTGTGTGTCCTTGTCTTGTGTGTTGTCCATGGCACCCACGACACAGGGAATCCTAGTTTGGGGCTATGAGTGTAAAGCGTTATTTATTTATTTACAGTAGGTAGTAAAATTAGGTTATTATGGCGTTTAGGAGTAGGCTAAGTTAGGTATAGCGAGGCGCGACGGCGCGGCGCGGGAGGCGGGAGGGCGCGCGCGATTCATTGAACCGCGAGCGACTGCGCGCGATCTATTGTATATATTGCTGGTTTTTCTTTAAAAAAAAAAGTGATGTTTTTTTATGAAATTATCGTTTCGTTTAGCTTTACTAAGATGATAAAACATGAAAAAGGCGAAAAAAACGTTAAAAAATTTCATTTTTTTTTCATCCAAATCGATTTTTTTTCTCACTCATCATCAAAGGTATCATCAGGACTATCACCTGCTTTTATATTCGTGAGCAGTTCCCTAACACCCTGTATATATCGAGGAGGGGAATAATCATTTTCCGACTGATTTCATCACTACCGACAGCATCCGAATTAATTGCTAGTAAGCTTCTTCTAACATCACAATCCGTAAATTGCCTAAAAATAAATGGATTATAGGCTGGAGTGGGAAATGATGAAAGAGTATTTAATGTAGTGGATTTAACATTGTCATCTAAAATAGATGTAGAAGAGAAATGATGGTTAAGAGAATTTAAGTCTAGATCATCTGTCTTAGAGCTTAAATTAGATTTCCCAACTCCTAGAGACTTTAAAAATTTCCAGACACGAGTAGGATCTTCATTCTGAACGGATTTATGAATGTGGCGTCGTTGTGAATCTCTACACATCAAGTTACAGTGATTCCGCAAGTTTTTGTACTTCTCCCGAATTCTTTCATTTTTTGGATTTGATTTGTACCTGGACTTTGCATCATTCTTTTTATTGATAAGCTTTTTTAGATCATCTGTCAACCAAGGTGCTGGTGGATGACGTAATCGTACTGGGCGAACAGGAGCATGTCGATCGTACAGCTGCACAAGAAGGGAGTTAAATAGTGCCACCTGTTCGTCCACAGTTTGAGCACTCACCACCACACTCCAGTCAACACTAGCTGCATCTTCTCGTAAAAGATTTAAATCCATACCAGCAAAATTGCGCTGCAGAAGAATCCTTGACCTGGCTTTGGGTGGTCTTATTTTATAAGAAAGAAATAAGAGATCGTGGTAGGAAAAGGCATCTGCGGCACACTGGCCATATTTGTCAACATGGTCAGGAGAGGACACAATTACCAGATCAAGGAGGGAAGGGGCACAATTAGGAAAAAAGTGTGTTTCTGAAAGGGGTAAAATGTTAAGATTAGCCGCCTCCACAGACGATTTATTTAAGCTTCTGGGCACGTATATCATTTTTCAATAAACACGTATTGAAGTCACCCATTAATATAACGTGAGAATACAACGGTGTAAATTCATCTAGAAGCTTATCTAGGGTAGAAAAGTAGTCGATTGTCGAGGAGGGGCTATAAAAAACACCAAGGAATATTTTTGTATGCGATAGGAGTAAGTCTAAAAACAGGTACTCTGCTTCGTTACCCATTAGCGATTGCGGAGACATTCGTACAATAGAAAAAGGAATATGGGAACGAAGGTAAACGGCCACACCGCCCCCTCCCTTAACAGTGCGATCGTTGCGTATATAAGATGAAATCCTGGAAGAGAATAGGATATGGATGGTAGGCATGGTCTTAACCAAGACTCCGAAACCAGAATCGCATGAATGTTTTTACTTTCAAAGCTTGCTAACATATCGGAAAAATGTGCAGGAATACTCTGTGCATTTATGTGCACGATATTGAAGTTACTCGCAGCTTGCGAAAAATGGGACTCAAGAGTTTCATTTAGAGGAGAAATGCTTACAAAACTGTCGTCACTACTCAAACCATCGGAAGCTGAAGAAAATGAGGGGTTACTTATGTCACAATCACTCTCAGTTTGAAACATACTTACTAATAACTACTAAAATATATATAAATTAAATTATTAGTCACAACAATTAATTTTAACGCAGACTAAAATCTACTTTAAATTATTATCTACCAACCAGCAATATAATATGAGGTTACGAATTTAATTACAAACTGGCAACACCACCAAAGCATACACATCGAATGACAATATAAGAATTATTAGTTATCTGTGCTTTGGCGCAGTGTTTACCTATGGTTTACCTACGAAAGTCTATGCTCTTACACTACGTACGTCAATGTCACAGGGTACGTGTGATGTAAACTTCTGTCACATAAATGTCAAAGTGAAACAAAGCTAATGGAACTAAAAATTAATCTACCGGCACAAGTTAATTGTATAAATAAAGTAAAGCTAATAACTGCAAT
The DNA here is from genome assembly GCA_905404135.1 of Hesperia comma. Lineage (NCBI taxonomy): Eukaryota > Metazoa > Arthropoda > Insecta > Lepidoptera > Hesperiidae > Hesperia > Hesperia comma. Next base: position 14,551,411 of record FR990013.1, on the reverse strand, counting down.
AAAAGCAAGTTAAGACATAACGTGGAATTAGTAATAGAATGTACTACGGTTATATCAAAGTCGAACGGATGAAAAAAGATGCTAATGAGAAAAATATACGTAGAGAAAAATAAAGTCCACCAGATAAAGTTCTACGATAAAATTAGAATGTACTACTTTTTCACTGGTTTACGCTTACCTACAGTTTGAGCTTGAGACGTAGTTGTTGGCGTTGTTGGTACAGCATCGAGCTCCGCCGCGCATTCCACACGGTGGTGCGAGCCATCAGGGGCAAGAGTATGAATACGCCCTTCTTTTGTCCAGCAGTTGGTTATGCCGAACTTCTGCCTAGCCAACATAAACACATTATGCCGGTCTTTGGTTAAAAACTCGGACAATGTGATACCTGTATTTTTAAGTTTGGTTTTTGAGAACCAAACTTGATCTCGAACTGGTGCTTCTCGGAACTTAACCAATACTGGCCGTGGTTTACTTTCTGACGGTCGACCAAGACGATGGCAGCGACTGAAGGAATGAGGAGATATATCAGAAATACTGAGTTTGTCCTTCAAGATGGTAGCAGTCATTGCAGGTGTATTCTCCGCCTTATCCTCAGAAACACCATGTAACAGCAGCATCTTGCGACGGCGCATCATCTCCATACGGTCCATCTGCATTCCAAGGAATTCTAACTGCTTCTGGAATAACATCAGCGAAGACATCATAAATTCCCTGAATTTGCAAAACTCCACGGACAATGTAGACGTCGAAGATGCAGTTCCAGTCTTATTAAGATCCTGTTGGAACTTGTTAGATATGCACGTAGGAGCGGGACAAGTGAAACGCAAGCCGGTTACTAACGCACTGTTTTATTACGGATCAAGATGGAGGTGGTGGGCGCGGCACGCACACATACACATGTTGTACCCACATACCTAACATCCCTCCCTCTAGTATAATACTATATACTAAGTACAGATTAAATAATATGATTAAATACTACTAATAAAACTAAATAAATAATACTAATTAATACTGGACACAGCAAGCAAATCTCAATTCATCAATCAATTCATTACTGAGTCCCCTCCTCGGCTACATGAAATTCATCATCAGAATTTTCTCCTGTCATCATTAACTCACACGAATCACTTTCCGTAGCTGGTTGCGGCTCATTTTGGGATTGTATATTATCGTTTGCATGCTCATTGTCCGATTGGGGTGAACAAGTCGCTTCATATAGTTCCGCTCTCCTCCCCCGAGCCAGACGACTTGATATCGGCAGAGATTCTTCTTCAGACTGGTCCGAGGGCGATGAGGCCGCGGAGTGACTTGGTGTACCCGATTCACGTGGATGGTGCTGCGGCGATGGATGTGACGGCGGGGAGGGCGGTACCATAGTTGGTGGTTGTATTGCAGAGGGCAGGGCCGACTCAGATATGGATATGTCGCTGCTTTGTACATTGTCCCATTGCTTAACACAGTTCCCTTTATACAACTCTTATAAATCAGGAGTCGAGTTGATTTTTAAAAAGAAAAATAACGATAACCACATCGAATATTTTAATCAGAGAAATAACAGTACAACGTTAACACAATATTGAACCACTATAAATAGTACGTCCGTCACGTCCGAATGCCAACACGAGAATGCCCCCGCTCTGCTCCGGCCGCACCCCAAGTAGTGCAGGTACCAGGTACTGCTCCACTCCGCCGCTCACGCCACCAGTCACCCGATGTGACGTCACGCCAGCGCCACCGCTAGACCCGTTATTTCTAACACGGCCTCTCCTGACAGCGAGGCGTTCTCGACTCGACGTAACTGCGGAGTGTGAAGAGATGCCACGAGCGTCATCATCTGCAAAAAACACTCCTCTATAGCTATTCATCCAGCAATCCTGAATTTGATAACAATTAACAGCTCCGTGTCATAGCCATAAAGTTGTGCTCAAATAACCACGACCAAGGCTTGAAAATTGTTATCTCATAATTGAACACATTTAGAGGTTTCACACGTCACCGGTAGCTGCCAAAGAGGCAAGCGCACATGTAAATTCAAAAGCAAAAGGTACACCATAGGTGAGGCAGGCGCGCCAGACTATTGAAGTTTTCACCATGCATGAAGACGGCACAATGTCTCCGACGTTTTCAGTTTAACATTATAAGATTTTGTTTAATTATTGACCATTACTGTGATCAACATAATTGTAAGCAACATTGGAAGAAAAATATGGCGAAGTAACTTTGTTAGAAGTACAAGCGTGCACTCAAGTACAACCAACAAAGGTCTCGTGAAATTAATTTGACAAATAAAACAAAGCTAAATAATTTCAGACATGCAATACTTGTATTAGAGATGTATTTCAAAAACAAGGTGAAAATAATAATTTAAAAAAAATGCATCACGAATTAAAGAATTCCGGACTTCTTAAATTCGCCAAACATTCGAATGAAATAAATAATAAAATGGCAACTGCATGATATGGCACTCACAAACCACATCACACATTGCGCAACTATGTGGAAGGACGTCTCCTGCCCACATATTGCAAAAACGGCAACTGTATGACGAGGCCACTCACAAAATCACGTCACACATTGCAGCAACTATGTGGAAGGACGTCTGCTGCCCACATATTGCAAAGACGGCAACTATATGGAAGGACGTCTCCCGTCCATATATTGCGGCAACTGCGTACCTTTGGGGTAACGCATTGCAAAGGCAACTGTGAAGGGTTAACAACACATTGCAAAATCATTAGGCATCAGCAGAATGGAAGTGTCTCAGTTCGCTACTTGCGAAGAACGCTGAACAGGCCTCCGGCGTTCAATCGCCGCACCACAGCACCATTTGGTTGGCATCCACTTGCCCGAAGAACCGCTGAGAAGTTTCAGACTGTAGCGGTGGTGTGGCAGCACGCACAGGACCTTATGAGGCCCCCGCATACCAAGAGTCCAGCCTTCCCATCGATTATGAAGCTTTGTTCACAAAGTCGCCGACGTTGAGACCGACGACCTGGCGTTGCTGATTACCATCCAGAAACGAAGACGCTTGCTGTTTCCTGCGAATCATTAAAGCTTCTGAGTACGATTCATCATTCTGCAAAGTTACGTCTCATATAAGAGACCTGAAAATTGCGCCTATAACGACGAGCAATTGTATTGGAGAGTTTTAAACAGTAGCTGAGTTTAGTTGTGTTTAAAGTAAGCTGCACCTTCCACATGACATCGGACCCCTGATTGTATTTACTTTGATGCTCATCATATTAAGGTCATTACGACAATGACTTTTCGACTTTTCTTACTTGTGGCAAGTCTTGCAATGCAAGCTGTTTTAATTACGTAACAAGGAATGTACCACTAAATAATTGACTAGGCCTTAAAATTGTCTTACGATCGGTTTAATGAAAGCGTAGTACTTTCCTGGGACTCGGCCGTACCTGACCAAGACTTATTACTAAGCAATTTCATTTAAGATCGACTAGTATCCTCAGCTAAAATGTAAAAGGCATTATTATGGCTGAAGGATATGACTGAACTCGATTTTTGAAAGGTGATATCACAAAAACTTATTTCTGACGCATTACATTTCAAACCTATGCTATGGTACGTTTAAGGCAAAAACGCACAATACATCTACTCATATTCTTTTAGGCACTTTAAAGCAGATAATTGTCACTTGATATAAAGCAATGCTAATTTGCAAGTAGGCAATGTCTCAAGAATGAGAACAATTTTATTGTTCACAAAAGCTACAAGAAAATAAAATGAACAATACAGGTCACCTGTGATACTGCGTCATACCCAAGGAGGAGTGCTCATCAAAGTGTCACTCGCCAGCGCTTTCCAGCAGCGAACTCGCGCACGCGGGCTACGATGTGGTTCCGCGCAACACTCGGCGGCAGAACTGTCCTCGCTCTTCATTTAGGCAGCATAGCTTACATGCCATCGATGCAGAGTAATGCCATTCCGCCAATGACCCCGCATGTCTTCAAAAACTTAACTGGAACACAGAGTACAAAGTGCATTGCATCGCGATACATAAGATAAACCAAAACGTATTAGTATCAAGGTAAATAAAAACCTAATTGAATAACTCGCACTTGTAAATTAAAGTTAATTAGGAAGCTGTCTGTAACCATTTTTTTTTGACCGCGTAAGCTAATTGTGCTCGCTATAGATGAAATACTTCGTCAAGTTTCGCAAGAACATGTTTTTTTTTATTTATGGTTTTCAGCGTCGCTAATAAGTTGAATGCAATATTTTTTTCGGAACTTCAACTTTCGGAAATGTCAAGAATGAAAACTTGAAGTGAGGTTAAAGTCACTGCACTGTAGAGAGTATCACATGTTACAAGTTCTACTTCCGGCACCCCGATATAACCCAACATTAATTACTAATTACAATAATTATACTATTGTGTGTATAATAATTCTATGTATAATAGTTTATTCCTACGATTTATTAATAAATTCGTTTATTGTTTGAGATTATATAAGTGTTGTTAACTTCCGATTTAATTGTAAAGTGGGGTTGAAGGTAGGATATAAATATGGCGAACTAAGGTTGTGCAGGTCATTAATTTTGTAACGGTTCTCAGGGGAAGTTCTGCCCGAATGTATACTTGTAAAGATAATTGGTAATTAAATGTAATAATGTACAATTAAATGTGAAGTGTAGAGAATAATGTGTATATGCTGTAATAAACTACGTGAAAAGATGTTGCTGAAGTTTATTTTTGTGAAATAACTCATCGATAGGGAAGTTCATCGTCCTTGCTGCAGCCAGTGTGATAGCCATCATCACACTTCAGAAGTGGGGATATTTTCCTTTACAGCCCATATTATCTTGGTCAAAGGAACGGAGTTTTTTTTTTGACACGCCATGTATACCAAAGTACTCGCTGGCATGCGGCGGGGACTTCATGTGATCCAAGGAACAAAGAAACGAACAGGTACGTCATATTCATTTTGTCTCAATCGAAGGAAGTGGTGTCTTTCTTAGAAGGTTATAAAACCTTATGACGGTTCTTTAAATATTGGATGTTTTGGTTGGTGGTTGCTGGCCCGTTTCAGATTATTATTTCACAAAACTTTAAGATAAAATTACCTAACGATAGGTATATCTACACAACAGCAGAAAGCACTTGTACGTATTCACATGGAAAATAATAGTAATAACAATGATTGTCTTGTTGCTATCTAAAGTGAAATAACAACAACAAAATCCTCTTTATTATACGCCAAAATATATTACTTACATGATCACAATATCACACAGAGATTAGTACAACAGGCGGCCTTATCACTAAATAGCGATCTCTTCTAGACAACCTATTAAGCTGAATACATAAATAACTTTGGAAACAGGGTAGGGTGTACAATTGAGCTATAGAAATTTATTTGTTTGTCAGCATTAGAACAGAATAGAATAGTTTTTCAAAAGTAAATGCAAAAAAAATTAAATTAAAAATTAAAAAAACCCCCGACACAAACATTTAAAAAGTAAAAAATAATATTTTTAAAATAATACGTCGCGTTGGGGGACCGCTTCTAACTATTCATTATCTAAGTACGATTTTTTTCATAAGTATCACTTGCCTACCTACTTAGTCTTAATTTTACCCAAGACTTATCATTTATCAATATTTTTTAATGTTAAAGTTAGAAGTAAATGGAGCGGTCCCCCAACGCGACGTATTATTTTAAAAATATTATTTTTTACTTTTTAAATGTTTGTGTCGGGGGTTTTTTTAATTTTTAATTTAATTTTTTATTTTATACTTTTTATAGGTAAAAACATTTTGGATTAAGTTATAAATATTCTCTTACTATTACGCTTTCATTTGAGACCCCACACGAATATATTTGCATACATAAGGCTATTTTTCCCCGCTTTCACCCCCCACAACTATTAAACGGCTCAACCGATTTTCATCAAACATATTTTAAAATATGCGCCCGTAAGTTCTCTTTAATACAAAAAAAAACTAAATTGAAATCGCTTCATCTGTTCGGGAGCTATGATGCCACAAAGAGACAGAATGAAAATTCTTCCCCCCTTTCAACCCCAATAACTTTTAAACGGCTCAACCGATTTTCATCAAACATATTTAAAAACACGCGCCCGTAAATCCCCTTTAATACAAAAAATACTAAATTGAAATCGCTTCATCCGTTCGGGAGCTACGATGCCACAGACAGACAGACAGACACACAGACACACACACACACACACACACACACACACAGACACGTCAAACTTATAACACCCCTCTTTTTTCGTCGGGGGTTAAAAAGGAAATAAATAGCAAAATAACAATAAGACTGTGTGGTTAGAATAAACACAATCTATCTAATAATATCAAGCCGTTATCTTGCATAATGAATAAATCTGTGTGACTACTATATAAAAAAGTGACTACATGGCAGATCTGTGTGACCACTATGTAAATTCTGTGCGTCTACTTGGCAGATTTTTACGGCTACTATAAAAATACTGTGTGTTTACATGGTGAATCTGTGTGGCTAGTATGAAAATGCTGTAGAACTGCATGGAGATCTATGTGGCTACTAAAGAAATGCTGTGTGTAGTGTTTGTGATCTGGAACCTAGTAAACATTACGTTGTCTCGTGCACACGGGTGGCGGGGCGACAGTCACGTAGTAGCCACGGGCGAGGGCGGACGTCGCTTGCGCACTGGTGTGGTAACGAGCCAATTAACATACTTGTGAGACACGGAGTACTACAAGTGGCGACGAGGTAAAAGGTTAGTGGTAAATAAAAAAAAAAAAAAAAAAAAAAACAACGAGGAGAGAATAATTTAATGGAATAGTCTAAGTATTATATTCATCGGAGATATGGTGGATTGTTAACGGTTATATTTAACTTACATACACAGAAACATCTAGTACCTTGTTTTGTTTATCACTGCACTTTTGTAGGTCTTTTACAATGTTCCCGATGAATCATCACGTCGAGGCATTGTTATGCAGTAGGCAGGCATCGCAGCGGATCTTGTCTGTCAAATGTCCTCTCAGGGCCGATTTTAATTAACAGTGTTTTAAACTATTCGTCGAGTCGAGTTTAAATTAATAATGAACTATTATGCATTTGAGGCTATTATTTTAGTAACTAGACTGTATTGTTTTAAGCAGGTGTATTTCGGTATACAAACAATAAATTGAATAAATATAATCATAACTCTTAATGGATAAAAAATTTTGATGAATTAAATAGCTACAACGGTTCTATCAATTCTTGACCTCGTGAATAGTGAATAGTAATAATATATAATATCATAACGAGGTACTTACATAAGTGAAGGATTGTTAGGTGGCTGTGCAACTTTGGATTTTAATTTGTACCGCATAAGAGGATTTGTTAAAAAGAAAAAATTTTGTTAGCCTTTACGGTGATTTAATAAAATTAATGGAGTTTTAATGAAAAAATACTTAATGCAATAACTATATTACGCGAGAGGTAGTGCAAACCGCTATGAATTCGTAAAGTGTACGTGGTTGTGCGTATTAGGTAGCACGAACCTGCATTAAAATGTAAATCGTGCGAGATCGAGTGAATAAGGTAGTGCAAGCCTACATGAAATTGTAAATTGTGCGTGATTATGTGTGTCAGGTAGTACGAACCTACATAAAATTGTAAATCGTGCGTGATCGAGTGCAAATCGTGCGTGATCGAGTGTATAAGGTAGTACAAACCTACATGAAATTGTAAATTGTACGTACACGTGTGTCAGGTAGTACGAACCTAGATGAATTGTAAATCGTGCGTAATCGGATGTATAAGGCAGTACAAACCTACATGAAATTGTAAATTGTACGTACACGTTATGTGTCAGGTAGTACGAACCTACAAGAAATTGTGAATCGTACGCGATTGTGTATTAGGCAATATGTTTATGATATTAGTTGGGACAAACTGATATTATACTGTAGTTACGAAAAACTAACTTCGGTTCCAGGTCGCCCCGAATCTATCTACTCCGGAAATGGCCAACTTACTGCCAGCTCCTGAAAAACTAAACCTAGAAGGAGACAACGCTACAGTTGCATTAAGATGGGCGCAATGGAAAAGATCTTTTAATATCTATTTGGAAGCGACAGGGATTACAGGTGAAGGAAAAAAGAGGGCCTCCTTTTAGGAGGACCAGGACTTCAAGAAATTGTTTACAATTTACCTGGCGCTTATGAAGAAAATTCTATAAATGAGTCACAAGCGTTTAACACAGTCATTGAAAAGTTGGACGAGTATTTTCTTCCAAAACAGAATAAAATCTATGAACGATATTTATTCCGACAAATCAAACAAGATGAAGGGGAAAAATTTGAAAAGTTTGTTGTGAGATTGAGGGACCAAGCTAGAAAATGTAAATTTAAAAACCCTGAAGAGCATATAATTGATCAGATTGTGGAAAAATGTTTTTCATCAGAATTACGGAAAAAAATATTGACATTAGGAGACACTGTTACATTGGACAAAATTATAATAGAAGCCAATACCTTAGAATTAGTGAGTCATCAGCTAGAAGAGTATAGTCAAAAAAGAAAGCCAAATGAAGTTAACACAATTAGAAGTCACAAAAAAAGTTATAACACAGAGAAAAGTAACACTACGTACAACAATGAGAATAGCAAAATGGGTGAAACGACAAGTAAATCTGGACTAAGTAGATGTAGTAGATGCGGATACAATACGCATTCAGCCTCATATAAGGAATGTCCGGCAAAAAGAAGGAATTGTCATTCCTGTGGTAAACCCGGGCATTTTACTGCAATGTGTAGGTCGAGACTTCAAAAGCGAAAACTTAACATCAATCATAATGACGATCCTAAAATAAAAAAGAAACGGAAGGAAGTAGACTCCGTAAACTTTGTAAATGAATCTTCTGACGAGGACCATTATGTTTTCAACATGAATGACGACGACGAAGCTACTATCGAATGTGAAATGGGGGGAGTTAAACTAAATTTGCTTATAGATTCAGGTTGTAAATTAAACTTAATTACTGAAAGGACATGGGAAGATTTAAAAAAGAAAAAAGTTCGATGTACTAATCAAATTAAGGGATCAAACAAAAACTTATATTCATACGGGAGTAAATTACCTTTGAATGTTAAAGGATCTTTTGAAACAGATATCAAAGTGAATATGAAATCCGCTCACACTACAGTTTACGTTATTAAAGAAGGATCAAGAGATTTATTAGGAAAGGAAACTGCTATTCATTTAGGAGTCCTTAAGTTAGGTATTGGAATAAACGAAATCACACAAGCTCCTAAGCCTTTTCCGAAATTTAAGGATGTACTGGTTGAGATTCCAGTGGATGAGAATTGCAAACCTGTATCACAACCATACCGGAGAATTCCAATTCCTATTGAAAATAAGGTTGAACGCAAAATAAAAGAGCTCCTAGACAGCGATATTATAGAGGAAGTACACGGACCTTCTCGATGGATTTCACCGGTAGTACCTATTCTAAAAGACGAAGACGATATTCGATTGTGCATAGATATGAGAAGAGCAAATTCCGCAATTATGAGGGAAAATCATCCTTTACCCTGCATGGATAATTTCTTGCCAAAGATTAAAAAAGCTCAATACTTCTCGAAACTTGATATAAAAAATGCTTTTCATCAAGTGGAGATCCATCCTAATTCAAGGCATTTGACGACGTTTATAACTTCAAAAGGGTTATATAGATACAAACGCCTTATGTTTGGTATAACTTGTGCGCCAGAATTGTTTCAGAAAATCATTGAAAAGATGTTGACGGGACTGGATGGGGTAATTAACTTTATTGACGATATTTTAGTGTACGGAGAGGACGAGAAGCAACATGACACACGGCTATCCAGAGTTTTGGATGTTTTAAAAGAAAATAATGTTTTGTTGAACGAAAGCAAGTGTATATACAAAGCGCATAAGATCAGCTTCCTCGGACATGAACTGACACGAGATGGAGTTAAACCGCTTAAGAAATATATAACCAGTATCTCTGAATTTAGAACACCCAAGACAGTCGAGGAACTTCAAAGTTTTCTAGGGTTAGTAAACTACATTAATAAATGGCTTCCGAATCTATCAACAATGACAGAACCTTTGAAGAAATTATTGAGAAAGAAATCGGGGAAAAAGGCAAACATAGAAGATGTGTGGAAAGATGAACAGGACAGAACATTTCAGAGTTTGAAGCAAACACTTAGTAAGATGCCCACATTGGGATACTACGACGTTAATGACGAAACACAGGTTATTGCTGACGCGAGCCCGGTGGGGTTGGGGGCTGTATTAATACAAAATAATAGTAGAGGGCCAAGAATTATTGCGTATGGTAACCGCACTTTAAATGAATTAGAACGGAAATATAGCCAAACAGAAAAAGAGGCACTTGCCTTGGTTTGGGCCGTAGAGCACTTTAAGATTTTTCTGTTTGGAAAAACATTTGATCTAATTACGGATCATAAGCCACTAGAGTTTTTATTTGGACAGAAGTCGAAGCCATGTGCACGCGTTGAACGATGGGTCCTACGTCTACAAGCTTTTCGTTACAATATTAAATACAGACCTGGTAAAGTTAACATAGCCGATCCTTTATCGAGGCTTTGTGAATATCACAGTGTTCCTCCCGGAAATATTGAGGATTGTGTACAGCAGATAGTAGAACAGTCTAGACCTTGTGCTATTTCCATGGAAATCCTATCAGAATACTCCGGACGAGATCAAGAGATTATAAACGTAAAAAGAGGAATGTACAATAAAGATTGGGATGATTCAGTAAAAGGATATAAATTTTTTGAAAATGAGCTTTGTTTCTACGATAAAATATTGCTAAGAGGCAATAAAATTGTAATACCAAAAGAACTCCGGAAAATAGTATTGGATGCTGCACACGAAGGCCACCCAGGCATAGCGTCAATGAAAAGCCGGCTGAGATCAAAAGTTTGGTGGCCAAGGATAGACAAGGACGCTGAATCAAGAGTAAAAGCGTGTAAAGGATGTACTCTTGTTGGGTTACCAAGCCACCCTGTACCCATGAAACGACGCGATCTCCCCACTGCTCCATGGATGGAGGTTGCAATAGATCTATTAGGTCCCCTGCCAAGCAACGACTACTTGCTAGTAGTGATTGATTATTACAGCAGGTATAAAGAGATAAAATTTACTAAAACAATCACAAGTTTGCAAATAATTAGGCTTTTGAAAGAAATATTCAGTCGTCTTGGATATCCCACATCAATTACAGCAGACAACGGTCGGCAATTTGTTAGTGAAGAATTCAAGGAATATTGCCGACAATGCAATATCAAACTATTTAACACAATACCTTACTGGCCTCAGCAAAATGGAGAGGTCGAGAGGCAGAATAGGGACATATTAAAAAGATTAAAAATAAGTCACATACAAAAAGAAGATTTAAAGGAGAGTGTGTGGGAGTACTTAATGATGTATAACTCAACCCCACATTCCGTGACAGGGAAGACGCCTACAGAACTTTTCTTCAGTAGACATAATAGGGATAAGATACCGTCTTTGCTGAACAACGATAATAGGGGATATGATTCTGAAGTAAGAGACAAAGACAAAATTGAGAAGGAGAAAGGAAAAGAGTATGGAGACAGAAAACGGCACGCCGAGTATCCAACACTTATGGAAGGGGATAAAGTATATGTTAAAGATATGGAAAAGGGAAATAAGTTATCAACCACCTTTAAACCGACACCTCATGTGGTAGAACATTCAGACGGTGGAGATGTAGTGGTGCGAAATGAGGAAACGGGCCAAAAACTTAGACGAAACGTGATTCACTTGAAGAGAGTAGAAGGTGAATGGAAAGTTCAGGGTGAAGATCCAAGTAGTGGATCAAATCAAAATGAATAAGAAATTTATTGTGTAATCTTTTAATTATAGGGTTTATGTGGTAATCAAATACGTCCTTGATTATTAAATTTATAATAAGGAAGGGATGTAGTGTTTGTGATCTGGAACCTAGTAAACATTACGTTGTCTCGTGCACACGGGTGGCGGGGCGACAGTCACGTAGTAGCCACGGGCGAGGGCGGACGTCGCTTGCGCACTGGTGTGGTAACGAGCCAATTAACGGACGGATGTGCACACTACGTCAATGAATATACCTATTTTATATTCGCGAACTGCGCGGTGACGGCCGCTGCACGTAAAATGGCTATGAGTTCCGAACAACTCATCGCCAACGAGGTGTTGGCGTTTCTACAGCACGCCATCGACACCATGGATGAAGTTAGCATCATCCAGATCTGCAGGACCAACTTCACCTGCGAGGAGATAAGCCAGGCCAAGACGCTCCTATTTGAGTCGCTCGGACAGCTCGACCGGATGCCGTCCCGGAGGAGGGATGAAAAGGGAGAGAAGTCACTTCAGGACATCATCAACCTTCTGAAAGTGACTGACCCCGACCATGTGCCGACTTTCGTGGCGCGGAACTTGAACAAGTTGCCGCCCGTCACTTTCGACCATGTCGATGTCACCAGGCTGCTGAAAGACATTACAACCTTGAAGGCAAGCCTGGCCGAAGTAGTGTTGAAGCTAGAGGCCTCCCAGAACACCATCGAAGATCTACGGGCTGAAGTAGCGACGTTACGCAAGACTTCAGCTGTATGTAGGTCACCGGAGGCCAATAACATCAATGTGCGTCGAGGGGCCGGCGACTGCTCGTCGGCAAGTTTCGAGTCAGCGAAACTTGAGTCGTCACCGGCTGCGGTCCCCACGCGTGTAAGCGGTGACGTGTGTGTCGCCCGTCCCGCACCTCCCCCTGCCGAGGTGTTGCCTAGTGTCGTTACGTGTACGCCTCCACGTGACTACGCCGCAGCTGTTGTCCGCCAGCAACCCAAAAAGCGGACTAAGAAGAGGACCGAGAGGGATAGCGGGAACTTCCGCATCGAGCCCCCTCGTTGTGCTGTGCCCGACGTTCACAAGGACGAAGACGGTTTCACAAAGGTGGAGCGGAAGAAGAGGAAACCTTCTTGTCGAAACCAATGTGGTACAGCGCCGACCGGACCCAACCATTTGCTGCGTCCCGCCGTCCCTGTGACGCACGTCTATGTCTCCCGTCTTCATTACACCACGAAGGCGTCTGACGTCGCGGAATACCTGGAGATAAAGACGAAGTTCCGGGTGTATGTCGAAAAGTTGGAAGCGCGTAATGCTGTGAACTTCACTGCGTTTGTATTGCGCGTACCGACCGAACATCTGTCGACATTCCTCAAGGAGGAGCTGTGGCCAAAAGGGGTCGTGTTCCGCAAGTTCCGCGGACGCCGACCACCCCCGAAGGTCACCGGACCAGCGCTTCACGTCGCCGCGAAACGTGACTCGTAGTTTTAAGTTTATATTTGTTATGTATGTTAGTCTGTAAGGTATTTATGATATGGACCTCTGTACATTCATATTACTTTGTAAATGGATGTATATTGTCTGAAATAAAGATTTATTATTATTATTATTATTATTATTATTATTATTAACATACTTGTGAGACACGGAGTACTACACTGTGTGTCCCCATAGTTAGGTTGTAGGACTATTGGCAGATCTGTGTGACTTCTATGAGAATTCTGTGCGTCTACTTGGCAGATTTGTATGGCTACTATGAAAATACTGTGTGCTCACATAGTAGATCTGTGTGGCTACTATGAAAATGCTGTAGAACTGCATGATAGATCAATGAGGTTACTAAAGAAATGCTGTGTGTCCCCACAACTAGGTTGTAGTGCTATTATGAAAAACTTAAACTTATAACCATACCCAAAATAGATATGTGCTAACCTAAGTAGTAAAACCTTTATCATCTTCCCAAAGGTACTCTGGAAGAAATCGCAATTTTGCTATAGCCTTTTCTGCACAAGAAATATAAATTGCAATATTTTTATTCCAATTTGTTGTTATGGTGTGCAATAAATTGTAATAAATAAACCCATAAAAATGAAATGCGAAATATATTAACCTAAGTAGATATAAAAGATTAAAAGAAACAAGCGCTCCATAGTAAGTTGCAATAAGTTTTTATTGAACATGCGATAATGTTATTTTTTTTGTTGTTTAAGTTATAATGATTTTGCGAATTAGATTGGACCTCTTTCAACATACATTCTGGTGTGACAACATACCTACATAATACACTTGACATAAACATGATCTGGTAGCACGCTCAGGATTGACTGCAGCCAAATCCTCATTTACCGACTTGCTTTACAATAACATAATTATGTATACGCTGAGTATTGTAAATAAGTTACAGGTCAATATCATCACTGTTGTAGAGTGATATGGTTAACGTATCTATGTATTATACGTATGTATCTTATATTTAATATTTATTTGGTATCTATTGACGAAAGCTAGAGCATAGCTATATAGCATAGCTATAGCTATGGCTAATTGACTCTTTCTCATGGAAGAGGGAATTTGACAAAATATTATTTATTGTTACATGGGTCATGAATATTTAATGAGTAATTCAAATCAAATAATTATGTACCAACGTGCTATGTGTGCCGAAATAAAATTAATAGACTGTATATTTCATGGTCTTAATTACAGTTACCATATTTATTGAAGGAAATTTTGGGTTCAATCCAATTATGTTCTTGATTTATTAATTTATTTATGTATCGTTATTCACAATAATATCAATACGCAAACTCGAGCCACCTAATACATTTATTTTGTGATATACCTACCTACTTACATTACATTTTCAATTAATTGGTATATTACTTACAACGCATGTTGTAAGTGTTAAATTATTCAACACAATTATTTTCATCACGTATTATCTCTTAAATTATGCCAATTAATAATTTTGTCAAGTAAATACGTCAATTCGTTTCGTCATAATCATTATAATATAATAATAATGATTTAGGTACTAAGATATGATTATTACTCTGTTTATTAAGAAATTTATATGAAATACACTTAATGCATTAGGACGTAGCACCTGTAATGTTAATGATAATAATTTGTAACAAATAAAAAGTAATAAGTAATTATATACGCAATTGAAGGTGTAACTTTATGTGTTAATGCTGTAAATATTATTTCAATAAAATAATTGCTTATTTATGTTCCTATATGCATTCAAACATTATATTTACAACACAATGAAACAAAAATTTAAAACAGACAAGATTTATTTTAGCTTTATTTTCAATAGATATTAAGTATCTATTGGTTTATTTACTCCACTTATATCACCTTCTTATATTATTCATTTGTTAAGGTTCTTCAACAATATATTATTAGAATTTAATTTATAGCGAGATTAAATACCTACAGCAGTACACATCACTCATTAGTCATAAATAAAATTATTTATTTATTTATTTACTTCACACTTTATTGACAACCTATGACTAGGTATTACAATGGGCGGACTTAATGCCTAATGGCATTCTCTGCCAGTCAACCCTTTGAGATGGTGAGAAGTTGAGGTAGGCGTTCAATAAATTAATTACGTAACAATAATAAAATAATAATACAACACATAAAAATATAATATATAATTATTAACTTATATTATACAATAATATATCTATATTTATAAACATAATATATTTATTCTTAGAAATAAGACCAGAAGTTATTTTTTTAAAAACTAATTTATTACTATCCTAACAAAATAATTCACAAAAATAAATTTACTATGAAACTAATAATTCTAACAAACCAAAAATTAAACAGAAACTAAAAATGTAAAACCTCTGAAACAATTATGAGCAAGAAAATATCAAAAATCTAATGGACAGAGTGACGTCGTAAAGATGTTGACCCGTTGACAGCCGAACAGCAAAGAGAGCGCGCCGGTGCCGTCGCTGCCTTTTATATCATTTCCCCTTCTCTTCTACCTCCATCTTCTACACGGCCTCTCCTGACAGGAGACCGTCCTCGGGCTCCTCCATCTTCAAACTCTGGACGTCAGTCTCCAAGATTGGCGTGAGCGCAGCAAGCTATTCGCCATGTTTCTGCGTTCCTGACGTACTGGGTTGTGGCTCGATCATGTCACCAGGTACATCAACATTGGACGGCTGGGCAACGCTAGGAGCTGTGAACTCCTCGTTCTCGTCGTCTGCATCTGCACAGAAAAAAATAACAGCACAAAACAAATTCACAAAAGAAAATGATCCATTATGGCAAATCAAAGCAAAAGCTTATCTTTTACTAAACTGCTAAATTGACAATTTAGAATAGCCTAAGCACAACGGATATAAAACAAACAGATATAAATACCAATCACCCGGGGCAGTTCCCGTCGGGGGAGTGCACCCTCATGACTCGATAGAGGTCTATGCGGACTTACATGAGACATAACTTTGCATGCGTGAATCGGTACCCATATAAGCATGTTTCAACCCAACGTAATAACAAATAAAACACGGATAATGTTTCTCACACAGACCAGTCACAGGGTATGTTCCATATACTAGGATCGAAATGTCTGAGCGTACTCCAAGACACCATCCAATAACATGAAACTATATCCCTTTTGCCGTGTATCCGACGGCCAGGAAAGCATATCCCGGCCGGAGGCTATCTCCGACCGCAAGATATAACTTTCAATTGTTCTATTCCATCAAGAAAACTTCATAAAAAAATATTCTTTTACAAAAACAAATACCAATTAAGTTGTACAACAGATAGAAAATTGCTACAATAGATAGCTAGCAAAATTACTTCAAAGACGAATGAGCTAAATGTCAAGGTAAATTTAAATAACTCACCATTAAACATAGCAGAGCACACATCGGGAGTCCACTCTCCTTGCCACGGAATCATGTATTCCGCAGCCGCTTGCGTTGATTTCCCATACGAGCCAGCCACGAGCTGTAGCTCATAACGACCGTGGGGAAGAGCTTTCACCACACGATAGGGCCCTCGCATACAGGAATCCAGCTTCCCAGTCGATTGTGCCTGTTTCCTAACAAAAACTAATGAGTTTATTTCGAAAGTACGAGGCGGCTTACGACCTTGGTTGACGTATGCGTCTTGGCGTTCTTGATTTGAACGCAGTCGTTCCGATGCTCTCTGGCGACGCATTTCTCGAAGAGCTTCCCTATTCGGGCTGGAACCCTCGATAGCAATGTCACGGACCAGACTTCGTATGAGTGGTGTTGCAGCATCGATACCAATGAGCAGGTTTAGAGCTGACTGCTGGGTTGTACTATGCTTGGTGATGTTGAGGATTAGCTGCAACTTCCACATCACCAGCGGCCACCTCTGCTGTCGATAATTGCACTCTATGCGCACCATATTGAGCACCGTGCGACAGTATCGTTCGACCTGCCCGTTGGATTGATGCATTTCTGGCGTGATCAGGTGTGTGTCACACCCCATGTCTTTTACCCAGTTGATGAAATCAGCACTTTGGAACATACGGCCTCTATCAGCTACGACCAGCTTGGGCGTTCCGAAAAGCGAAATGAAGTTGGTAAAGTGACGTTTTAACTCATCAGCATCCTGTCGATACATCGGGTATAAAAGACTGAACTTTGAAAATGCATCGATAATGATGAGAACATACCGATACCCTTCAGCTTCGGGCAATGGACCTAACACATCCATGTGAATCGTTTCTAGTGGCACGTCTGGTTTCTCCCACGAATGGATGGGCTGCAGGGGAGCGCGAGCAACCTTCTTGTGTGACAGACACACCAAGCAGTGCGTCACGTACTTGGACACAAAGGCTCTCAACCCCGGGAACCAGAAGTGTTTCATAATAAGATCCACTGTCTTCTCTACCCCAGGATGGTCATGTTCATCATGGAATATACGTAGAAGACTGAGTCTATGGCCTTTAGGAATGAAACATAATAGTTTTGTATTCTCCCCAGTGGCTGTATGCTTGAAGTAAAGTAGATCATTCCTAACTTCGTAGCGAGAATGATCCAATTGCCCATCCGATAACCTCTGAATGAGAGACCGGGTCTCTTCATCAGAAGCCTGAGCAATCTGGGCCCAGTTCAGAGGTCTTTGAATGGTAACCACATTGACAGGGTTTCGACTGAGATAGTCGGCATGGGACAAAAGGGAACCCTTGCGATAATCCAACACAAAGTCAAAATCCTGAAGGTACACCCACCACCGAGCCACCCTAGGCAATAAATCTTTCTTACGCTGGGTAAGTTTTAATGCATTGCAGTCGGTGACTACAGTGAAGCGTAAACCCACAAGATAATGCCTGAAGTGCTGGAGAGCTTTAACTACGGCCAGCGTCTCCAGTTCATACGAATGGTATTTTCCTTCAGCTCCCTGCGTAAGTCTGCTAAAGTAAGATACCACTCGCTTACGGTTACCTGCGTGTACTTGCAATAAAACGGCTCCATAACCGATAGAGCTCGCGTCTGTGTGGACCTCTATCGGTAAAGAAGGGTCATATATGGCAAGCACTGGCTCACTCGTCAGACAATCAACAATGTACTTTCGCGCTTCCCGTTGTTCTACTCCCCAGTTAAAATTAACGCCTTGTTTGGTTAACGCGGCAATACAAGCAGTTTTCTGAGCGAAGTCAGCTATGTAACGTCTGAAGTAGCTGGCTAAACCCATAAACTGACGAACCTGCTTGACATTCTGCGGTTCAGGTGAGTCGATCAAAGCCTTGACTTTTTCGTGACTCGGCCTAACCTGACCTTCGCAAATTGTACGCCCTAAATATTCAATTTGAGTTGCCAAGAAAGAACACTTCTTCAAATTTATGGAAAAACCAGACTTGGTCAGTGTATTCAAAACTCTACGAAGCAAAACAAGACCCTGATCTACGGTTTTACTCAAAATAAGAACGTCATCAATGTAGACAAGAATGTCGCCCGATTCAATGAACTCGCGAAGCGTTTTAGTAATTATTCGCTGGTAAACCACCGGGGCATTTGCCAAACCATAAGGCATTTTCAAATATTGATAATGCCCCTCTGGCGTGACAAATCCGGTAAGCGGTACTGATTCCTGGTCCAAGGGAATCTGATGGAACCCAGTAACCATGTCTAGACTACTGAAGTATTTATTGTGTCCCAAGCGGTCTATATGGTCATCAATCCGTGGTAATGGAAACCGATCTTTGACCGTAATGTCATTAAGTTTTCGGAAATCCACACACATTCTGTCACTCCCGTCCTTCTTTTTGACAAGAAGAATAGGACTGGCGTATTCTGATTCGGATTCCTCAATTATGCCCTTGTCTAACAGATCTTTAATTATTTCGCGAACGCGAAGCGTCTCAGCAAGAGAAAGACGGTACGGACGGTAGTAAATTGGAGTATTTGAATTTAATTTAATCGACATAGACCCTGTACTCACCGTTGAAGTGGCAGTACCGGAAATAAAAAATGTTGAAAAGTCATTTATTATTTCCATCAGCTTCTGTAACTCAATACCAACGAGAGGTGTATTAATTGGAACAGCTTGAGACTGAATCGTCATTACTTTATTTGTACTGCCATCAACCCTAGTTAGTGACTGACAACCCTTGGTACGAACATACTTAACACCGTCTCTGTTTAGGACGTCCGTACCTATGATAACCGGGACGTTCATATATTCGGATGACACAACAAACAAATCCACTTCAAGAGTTAAGCCATCAAATTCAATCGGTAAGGTGATATATGAGGTACTCTCTACTTCCTGAGTACCTAAACCCTTCAAAATTCGAAGACCTGGCTTTCGTGAGCAGTTAAAATGTTTCAGCAAAGAGGAAGCGATCAGAGATACCGTTGAACCACTATCAATCAGAACGTCTACAGGGATATCCTGAATGACGGCTGCCACCACGTCGCTATTGTCGGAAGTAACCAAAATCTTGCAAAAATTAACTGTATCTCTGCTCGCCAGCTCGGACCGTTGTTTGGCAAAACAAGTTTCCTCTTTATGGCCTGGTTTCTTACAGAACGAACACGTTTGATACCCAGTCGGCACAAAAGCAGGTTTCGGAGTCGCGGGATTTGAAGTGGACACAGAATTACTGGCGCCTCTGTCAACTCGAGGTCGTTTAGTACACGCAGCCTGCCTATGCCCCAACTGGCCACACGTATAACATTTCATATCGCTATTACGTTTCCTAGCAACGTCAAAGGTCTGCTTACCTTTGATGTTATTAGACGGAACCGAACGCGGTACAAAACTTCTCGAAGTGTTCACCGGTTTAACATAAATCGAGAAAAATTCGACTAAGTCGTTTGGCAGCAGTTTGGCATTCGTCGCCGCTGCACGAATATTAGGATCCGTAATACCGCGTATGATTATTGCCGAAATCAACTCTTCACTTAACCCACGTACTATACGTAAACGAAGTAGGGAACGACGCGCATAGTCCGCATATGTGGAGTACTTATCGGAATTCGTGTTAATAACTTCTGCTAAGATACCCGCGATATCAGGTGTTTTCGGACACAATGGCCTAAACTCCTTTTTAAAATTACTCCACGTACGCTCAGTCGTTACCCACTCGTTCAACCATAATCGTGCATTACCCTTCAAACAATTACCGATTCGCGAAAGGCATTCAAAATCGTTCCAATTATTAAGGTCCTTAGCTCGATCCACCTCCGCGCACCAATCGTCAATATTATGTAAATCGGGATCAAAATTGGAAATATAAAAATGTTGGCTAACCCTACCTGCGTTATTAATGGAACGAATCACATCTACAATACGATCGGTAACGGTAGAATGCAACGACGCATCCACCTCGCTGTAACGACGTGGCGATCTGGATCGAGAACGCCGTCGGTGTTGACCAACCTCTCGAGTAGGCAACACATGGTCACGCGGCCGCGATATCGTGCGCCTAGTAGGGGAGCTTAGCCTACGCCGCGACGGTGACGGACGACGCACACTACGTGGATCCGCGCGACCCGGTGATTGCGGAACATCGCGCCCTGAAAATCGTGATTGTTGGCGTCGCGATGGCGATCTATTGTGCTCGTTTTCAGGCACTAACAGTTCGTGACCACCGGAACCCGCTACACGCTCACTCGAACGCGCTGGAATAGACGTAGACCTAGACTTATTTTCTAATGCAGTGAGACGAGCCATCATCGTTCTCATTTCAAGTCTCAACCTAGCATTCTCATCAGGAGAATGTTCACGACGCCTACTATCGCTCCGATCGCGGTCACTGCGACGCTCACGATTATCGCGACGTTGAAAATCGTCAAAACGCTCATGACTGTCATGCCGACCACGACTAATACGACCACGCTCACGACTAGGGCTACGATTATACTCTGACATTGTAACTAAATCGAAACGAAAACAATCTTAAAATCTATTAACAAATCGATCACCACACCTGCGTATCTCGTAACAAAACAAAACTAAATTCAACCAATTACCGGTCTATCGAATTACGTAATTCACCACTAAACAAAAATCACCTGACACCGATAAGAATGCGACAGAACGACCGAAAAGAACTGAAATATCAATGTACCCACTAATCACCGCCGAAAAATACAACTAACTTGCACACTTGCTAAAAATAGAACGTAAACAAAGAAACACTCAGCAACAGCAAAATAACGTGCAGAGTGGGCTAAATAAGGCCTATCCCACTTCTGATCTTAGAAATAAGACCAGAAGTTATTTTTTTAAAAACTAATTTATTACTATCCTAACAAAATAATTCACAAAAATAAATTTACTATGAAACTAATAATTCTAACAAACCAAAAATTAAACAGAAACTAAAAATGTAAAACCTCTGAAACAATTATGAGCAAGAAAATATCAAAAATCTAATGGACAGAGTGACGTCGTAAAGATGTTGACCCGTTGACAGCCGAACAGCAAAGAGAGCGCGCCGGTGCCGTCGCTGCCTTTTATATCATTTCCCCTTCTCTTCTACCTCCATCTTCTACATATATATATATATATATATATATATAGAGAGCCAGTCCCCCTCTGTCCCACCCTCCCTCTTCCCTTCTGCGGTAACTCTCTGGCTGTATCCTTGGGTCGGTTGGATTCCTGAGGCTCCGATGCTCGAGTGGACGTGATATGTTGGCGCGGCGGCCAGGGAGACCTGGTGAAACGGCTCGCCGCTGGCCGCCCGCCGGACAGTACAGGGACCCGAACCCAGGCAACACTCGAAACCTCTGGCCTGGGAGGCTGTCCCATCATCCGGCGAATAATCCCGTTGCGTGGACTCCGTGCCGGAGTAAGAGACCGGTGTGGTACCCGGAGTTCATGTGCGGGGGGGACCAGGGGCCCTTCCGTCCGCCGCGCCAGCAACTCACATACTCCCTCTGTTAGCACGGTGCCATGAATCCACTCATTGTCCCAGGGGTCTCCAATGGATTGCTGCACCTCCTTCCTCTCCTTTCCAAATTTACACTTTTTTTCTATGGGCAGTTCAAAAAAGAAAAAGGCTAAACCAGCGGCAACCCCTAAACCCGTTACCACTTTGAACGTGGACATGTGCAACATCAGGGGAATTCACACCAACCTCAATGCTGTCCACCACCATCTAGAGACAGTAAAGCCGGCCTTACTCTTTTTGACGGAGACACAGATATCGTCACCGGCCGACATATCGTACTTGTGTTACCCCGGCTACAGGCTGGAGCACGCATTTAGGCGGCATGCCGGGGTGTGTATGTTCGTCCGTGATGATGTCTGTTGCTGCCGTCTGACCTGCCTTGAAGACAAGGACCTATCCGTATTGTGGACGCACGTGGATATGGGCGACCACACCCGTATTTATGCGTGCCTGTATAGGTCCTATAGCGGAGACGCGGAGACGACTCGATTATTTGAGCACGTCCAGAGATCGACCGACAGAGTTTTGGAGCAGTACCCTTCGGCGGAGTTGGTGATTTTGGGAGACTTTAACGCCCACCACACCGACTGGTTGGGGTCCAGGATCACCGACTTCGCCGGGAGAACTGCTTTCGACTTCTCCCTGGCCTACGGTCTCACTCAGGTTGTTACTGGCTTCACCAGAGTCCCTGACGTTGAGACTCATACTGCTTCTTTGCTAGACCTTCTGCTGACTACACACCCAGGCGGACTATCAAGTGGTGGTTGGGGCTCCTCTTGGATCTTCTGACCACTGCTTGGTAAGGACATCTGTGCCCTTGACGCGTCGGGAGGGTTCTCGGCCCACTGGGACGCGTCAAGTCTGGCACTATAAGTCAGCAGATTGGGATGGACTTAGGGAGTTCCTGGGTTCATACCCATGGAGGCAGCTCTGCTTCGCTTCTGGGGACCCGAATGTGTGCGCTGATTTAGTAGCCGATGTGATCCGACAGGGTATGGAATGTTTTATTCCTAACTCTGTCGTATCCATTGGTGGTAAAAACCGGCCCTGGTACAGTGGTTCGTGTACTGCGGCATCAAACCGCAAGCGTGCCGCATACCAGGCCTGGGCATCAGCGTACTCTTCGAGGAATCCATCTGCCCCTGAGCTTAAGAAAAAGCTCAATGCTGCCTCCTGGTCGGCTAAGAAGCAGATGTCCAGGGCGAAGGCCCAATTCATCGGCAGAATTGGCGAGCGACTAGTCGGCTACCCCTCTGGGAGTCGAGAATTTTGGTCGCTGGCTAAGGCTGTCGAGGGCAACTTCTGTCGTTCATCTCTTCCGCCACTGCGTTTACCAGATAAATCCGTTGTCCACACGGCGAAGGGGAAAGCCGAACTCCTTGGTACCCTCTTTGCCGCCAACTCGACTCTTGACGATGGGGGGGCCACACCGCCTAACATCCCGCGGTGTGAGAGCTCGCTGAATGACATACTTTTTACTCAAAAGGCTGTCAGGCGGGCTCTACTGTCCCTCGACACCAAGAAGTCGAGTGGGCCGGATGGTATTCCCGCAGTGGTGCTAAAGACGTGTGCTCCCGAGTTGACTCCCGTCTTAACGCGCCTATTCTCGTTATCCTACACCACTGGAATAGTACCGTCTTCGTGGAAAGTAGCCCTAGTTCATCCTATCCCCAAAAAGGGCGATCTTAGTGACCCGGCCAATTACAGGCCTATAGCGATAACTTCCCTGCTTGCTAAGGTGATGGAGCGTATCATTAATGCCCAGCTCCTGGGATATCTAGAGGATCGCCAGCTGATCAGTGACCGGCAGTACGGGTTTCGTCACGGCCGTTCAGCTGGCGATCTTTTAGTATATCTTACTCACCGATGGGCTCAGGCCCTTGATAGCAACGGGGAAGCATTGGCGGTCAGCCTGGATATCGCTAAGGCCTTCGACCGGGTCTGGCACAGGGCTCTTCTTGCGAAGCTTCCATCTTACGGTCTCCCTGAGAGGTTATGCAGTTGGGTAGCCAGCTTTCTATCTGAGCGACATATAAAGGTCGTAGTCGACGGTTGTTGCTCAGATATGAAACCTATAAACGCTGGTGTTCCCCAAGGGTCTGTACTATCTCCCACTCTGTTCATTCTGCATATTAATGATATGCTGGAGCGTGCAAACGGCATTCATTGCTATGCAGATGACAGCACGGGAGATGCGTATTACACAGGCCCTGCAAACTCCTCTCAGTCTCATGTGAAGGATAGCAGAATCAAACTTGTGTCTGAAGTCGAGAACTCTCTGGAGCAAGTCTCGGAATGGGGACGACTCAATTTAGTTGAGTTCAACCCCACGAAGACACAAGTTTGCGCGTTTTCCGCTAAGAAAACCCCATTCGTCAAAGCGCCTCAATTCCAGGGTACCGCGCTCACCGTTAGTGAAAGTGTTGGGATTCTGGGTGTTGACATTTCGAGCGACGTGCAGTATCGGTGTCATCTGGAAGCTAAGGCCAAACTGGCCTCCAAAAAGCTTGGCGTCCTGAACCGGGCGAAGCAGTACTTCACTGCGAGGGACCTTCTGATGCTTTATAAAGCTCAGGTCAGGCCTCACATGGAGTACTGTTCTCACCTTTGGGCAGGGGCGCCACAATACCAGCTTAGTCCATTTGACGCCGTGCAAAAGCGCGCAGTTCGAGTTGTCAACAACCCACGAGTCACTAACAGGCTAGAAAACCTAGGTTTCAGGAGAGACATGGGATCTCTCTGCGTGTTCTACCGACTTTACAACGGTGAGTGCTCCGAGGAATTGTTCGATTTGGTGCCAACTTCACCCTTCCATCATCGCACCACTCGCCAAAGATTGAAGTATCATCCACATCGCTTGGATTCGTGGCGGACGAGAACGGTCCGTTTTTCACGATCGTTTCTACCACGAACTTGCAGGCTGTGGAATGAGCTTCCTTCTGAGGTATTCCCGGAGCGCTTTGACATGGGGTTCTTCAAGAAAGGTGTAAAAAGAGCTCTCCTTCAGGGCCGGCGTTCCACTGGTGACTCCCCTGGTGTTGCTCGTGTCCATAGGCGACGATGACCACTTACCATCAGGTGGCTCGTCTGCTTTTGCGTCAGCCCTTCAGGCTATAAAAAAAAAAAAAAAAAAAAAAAAATATAATCAGTTCTTGACGATTTCATATAAGTGCACCAATACAATCATTTCAATTACATACTATTACATTAAGACACGAAGGATAAAAAAAATACGTCTTCATGGGCATTTATTAATCAATTACTTATTATAAGAGAAAAAAAAAACCAACTCCAATTTTATAATTTTATTTGATAAGGCCTTTACGCCTTGTTATACCATTAAACTCCATAATTATATTTGTCATATGTGATGATGGCTATCGCACTGGCTGCAGCAAGGACGATGAACTTCCCTATCGATGAGTTATTTCACAAAAATAAACTTCAGCAACATCTTTTCACGTAGTTTATTACAGCATATACTCATTATTCTCTACACTTTACATTTAATTGTACATTATTACATTTAATTACCAATTATCTTTACAAGTATACATTCGGGCAGAACTTCCCCTTAGAACCGTTACAAAATTAATGACCTGCACTGCCTTAGTCCGCCATATTTATATCCTACTCTCAACCCCACTTTACAATTAAATCGGAAGTCAATATCACTTATATAATCTCAAACAATAAATGAATTTATTAATAAATCGTAGGAATAAATTATTATACACAGAATTATTATACAAACAATTATACAGTTATTGTAATTAATAATTAATGTTGGGTTATATCGGGGTGCCGGAAGTAGAGCTTGTAACACTCGGCCATCCTGCAGCTGTCGTGTCTCACGGCGGTCATCATTAGGTCATCGTTGCTAGTCTGCTCGCGTCCCGATTTGTCACTGGTCTACGGCGGCATCTGAAATTGAAACACCGAACGAGTAACTGGTTCTTGTAATTACTACAAATAACATCTTGTCACGTACAAGCTCGCCACATGTACTAAGTAATAAATAATAATCGGGCTTTATTGTCAATAAAAGTTAAATAAAATGATATTTATTTTTCTTTGGTGACGTTTGTATTCTCAATTGCATATTTTTTTCTATTTATACAACTTTTATTTACAGTTTATATTTTCTTCCAACACATAACTTGAATTTTTTTCAGTCTAATGTTAAGTGAAGCCCATCAAAATAGAAATCTGAAAAGTGCATTCAAATCGGATAAGCAATTCTAGAGGATTAATGTACACAAACCTACAGACAAATAGACAAAATGGCAAAACATTGTTTTGGGTTCTCTTGATTAAATAAAGACCTCATATTATTATGAATTTTTAAATTTGTTGCCATGTACAGACACCGATCAGTTAAAGTTTTATTACGTATAGGATAGAAAGTTAATTTATTTATTTCATCCCATTGCTATTAATGTAACTTACACAAATTTGATTTATTTTGACAGCTTTAATAGATTCACACAGCTTTAAATTTAATTCGCACAGATTTTAATATAATTCACATAGCTTTTAATTCCATTCACACAGGTTTAAATTCCATTCACACAGCTTTTAATTTCATTCACACAGTTCATTCACACAGCTCTTAATTTCATTTACACAGCTTGTACCTACATTGTTTTCAATTTATCCTGTTTTTCTAAAACTTATTATTTCCACGTACCTATGACTTTAAACAGTAGATACATAATTATTACAAATACTGTAAGTATTAGTTAAACCCAGTTAATCTAGTTCGTAATTGTACAAGAATTAAGCACCAGAATAGAGAACGCGCACTTAGCAACTGAATCCCCTTTGTGTAATTTTTAGTTTATAATCTGGGTCGCACAAAGAATAATAATAATTATTTAATTCATATTATTTTGATATAAACACTACCTAAAGGGTTGTATTTCATCAATAAATTTTTCCTTTTGCATGTCCATCACGAATCAGAGTAGCAATCACACACACATACAGCAATCAGGCACAATTACCAATTTTAAATGAACACCATAAAATAAAAATGTCTAAATATACTCTTCTGACATGGACTTATCAAGAGAGCGGTTGTTTCTCGTTATTAGTCAGAAATAATTCCACGAAGTTTTGAGGGTAGATTTAAAACAAAATAAATAACAAAAAAATAATTCGCTTTACACTACAGATTACAAATATTAATGTTGAAGTGTGTTGAAGTACTTTCTTTTTATTTAAATTATGGTACATATACATAATAAGTATTTTATTCTTGTTGTTACAGACGAAAGTATGTAATGTTTTAATTTTGTTGTGTAATATTGTGAGTTGCTTTATACAATAACATGTAGGTTAAAAACTGGGAGCGACCATTTTAGAGGCAAATTCAAACTGTTATGCGAACCGACTCCCGTTTTCTCATAAATACTAGGACGTCAAAGAGCACAAACATATACAAGGACACAAACATATACAAATGACGTTATATACGATGGCTGTACTATATATGTGAACTAGTAATAATAGTAAATATTAACGTGTGTGTAATAAATGTGAACGTGTGGTTGGTCATGTGATGATTGGTGAAAGATATATAATCCTGTGGCAAATACAATTATGGAGTTTAATAGTATAACAAGGTGTAAAGGCCTTATCAAATAAAATTATAAAATTGGAGTTGTTTTTTTTTTCTCTTATGATAATTAATTGATTAATAAATGCCCATGAGGAAGTATTTTTTATCCTTACTTTGTTAATGTAATAGTATGTAATTGAAATGATTGTATTGGTGCACTTATATGAAATCGTCAAGAACTGATTATATTATATTTATTTGTTTTGTTTTTTGTTTTTCATATGTTGTAAGCATAAATAGCAGCATCTATTTATTCTATATACATGTAATAATTTTATTTATGACTAATGAGTGATGTGTACTGCTGTAGGTAAGGGACATGATCACATTGCACTTATATACTAATATTATAAATGCGAAAGTTTGTAAGGATGTATGTATGTGAGTGAGTGAGTGAGTGAGTGTGTGTGTATGTTTGTTGCTCTTTCACGCAAAATCTACTGAACGGATTTTCATGAAACTTTGCAGTAATATAGCTTAGGCATCGGATTAACATAATTTGTTAAAATTTATAGAGATTTTTATATCTTACTAATTTTATTAATATTATAAATGCGAAAGTTTGGATATTTTATCACGCCAAAACGGCAGAACGGTTTTAAGCCAAATTTGTCACACCGATAGTTATTCACGAGACCTAAAATACCAAATACTTATAATCCCGGTAAACCTATCGGTTCCCGCGGGATAAGAGGTTTATAGTCGACACGTAACTTGCTACTTCCTACTATCCTACTTCCTATCCTACTCCTACTATAGTAATACTATCCTACTTTCCTACTATTCCTACTTTCCTACTAATATTATAAATGCGAAAGTTTGTAAGGATGTATGTGAGTGAGTGAGTGAGTGAGTGAGTGTGTGTGTATGTTTGTTGCTCTTTCACGCAAAAACTACTGAACGGATTTTCATGAAACTTTGCAGTAATATAGCTTAGGCATCGGATTAACATAATTTGTTAAAATTTATAAGAGATTTTTATATCTTACTAATCTTATTAATATTATAAATGCGAAAGTTTGGATATTTTATCACGCCAAAACGGCAGAACGGTTCCTACTAATATTATAAATGCGAAAGTTTGTAAGGATGTATGTGAGTGAGTGAGTGAGTGAGTGAGTGTGTGTGTATGTTTGTTGCTCTTTCACGCAAAAACTACTGAACGGATTTTCATGAAACTTTGCAGTAATATAGCTTAGGCATCGGATTAACATAATTTGTTAAAATTTATAAGAGATTTTTATATCTTACTAATGTTATTAATATTATAAATGCGAAAGTTTGGATATTTTATCACGCCAAAACGGCAGAACGGTTCCTACTAATATTATAAATGCGAAAGTTTGTAAGGATGTATGTGAGTGAGTGAGTGAGTGAGTGAGTGTGTGTGTATGTTTGTTGCTCTTTCACGCAAAAACTACTGAACGGATTTTCATGAAACTTTGCAGTAATATAGCTTAGGCATCGGATTAACATAATTTGTTAAAATTTATAAGAGATTTTTATATCTTACTAATCTTATTAATATTATAAATGCGAAAGTTTGGATATTTTATCACGCCAAAATACTAATATTATAAATGCGAAAGTTTGTAAGGATGTATGTGAGTGAGTGAGTGAGTGTGTGTGTATGTTTGTTGCTCTTTCACGCAAAAACTACTGAACGGATTTTCATGAAACTTTGCAGTAATATAGCTTAGGCATCGGAATAACATAATTTGTTAAAATTTATAAGAGATTTTTATATCTTACTAATCTTATTAATATTATAAATGCGAAAGTTTGGATATTTTATCACGCCAAAACGGCAGAACGGTTCCTACTATATAATATTATAAATGCGAAAGTTTGTAAGGATGTATGTGAGTGAGTGAGTAAGTGTGTGTGTATGTTTGTTGCTCTTTCACGCAAAAACTACTGAACGGATTTTCATGAAACTTTGCAGTAATATAGCTTAGGCATCGGATTAACATAATTTGTTAAAATTTATAAGAGATTTTTATATCTTACTAATCTTATTAATATTATAAATGCGAAAGTTTGGATATTTTATCACGCCAAAACGGCAGAACGGTTTTAAGCCAAATTTGTCACACAGTTATTCACGAGACCTAAAATACCAAATACTTATAATCCCGGTAAACCTATCGGTTCCCGCGGGATAAGAGGTTTATAGTCGACACGTAACTGGGAGATATCTAGAGGAAGTTGTAAAGTAACGTATAGGCTACTTTTTATCCCGGGATTTCCCGCGGGATCAGGATTCACGTGGGAAAAACTTTTATGCGCGAAGTAAGAATGGGCTTATATTTTTATGGGACTTTCACTGGGAGATAGAGGAAGTTGTAAAGTAATATATAGGCTAATTTTTATCCCGGAGTTCCCGCGGGATCAGGATTCACGCGGGAAAAACTCTTAATACGAGAAGGCGCGGCATAATTTTTTATGGGACTCACTGGGAGAGAGGAAGTTGCGAAGTAACATATAGGCTACTTTTTATCCCGAAATTCCCGCGGGATCAGGATTCACACAAAAAAACCCTATTCGCAAAGTTGCGTGCTTAGTTTTTTATGGTACTTTAACTGGGAGATACCTAGAGGAAGTTGTAAAGTAACATATAGAATACTTTTATTCCCGGAATTTCCGCGGGATCAGGATTCACGTGGGAAAAACTCCTGTGCGCGAAATAGTGGTCTTAGATTTTAATAGGACTTTCACTGAGAGATAGAGGAGGTTATGGAGCATTGTATAGGCTACTTTTTGTTCCTGACTTCTCGCGGGATCGAGATTTACGCGGGAAAAACTTTGTGACACACTCAGTTTCACGCGAGCGGAGCCGCGGGCACAGCTAGTAATCAATAAGTTTTAATCTCCTATAAATTAAATTCTAATAATATATTGTTGAAGAACCTTAACAAATGAATAATATAAGAAGGTGATATAAGTGGAGTAAATAACCATTACTTAATATCTATTGAAAATAAAGCTAAAACAAATCTTGTTTGTTTTAAATTTTTGTTTCATTGTGTTGTAAATATAATGCTTGAATGAATATAGGAACATAAGCAATTATTTTATTGAAATAATATTTACAGCATTAACACATAAAGTAACACCTTCAATTGCGTATTTTTTATTTATTACAAATTATTATTATTAACATTACAGGTGCTACGTCCTAATGCATTAAGTGTATTTCATATAAATTTCTTAATAAACAGAGTAATAATCATATCTTAGTAAATCATTATTATAGAATGATTATGACTAAACGAATTGACGTATTTACTTGACAAAATTATTAATTGGCATAATTTTAGAGATAATACGTGATGAAAATAATTGTGTTGAATAATTCAACATGCGTTGTAAGTAATATACCAATTAATTGAAAATTGTAATGTAAATAGGTAGGTATATCACAAAATAAATGTATTAGGTGGCTCGAGTTTGCGTATTGTATATTATTGTGAATAACGATACATAAATAAATTAATAAATCAAGAGCATAATTGGATTGAACCCAAAATTTCCTTCAATAAATATGGTGACTAATTAAGACCATGAAATATACAGTCTATTAATTTTATTTCGGCACACATAGCACGTTGTTACGTAATTATTTGATTTGAATTACTCATTAAATATTCATGACCCATGTAACAATAAATAATATAGACTATTTTGTCAAATTCCCTCTTTCATGAGAAAGTCAATTAGCCATAGCTATAGCATAGCATAGCTATATAGCATAGCTATAGCTATGCTATAGCTATGCTATATAGCTATGCTCTAGCTTTCGTCAATAGATACCAAATATTAAATATAAGATACATACGTATAATACATAGATACGTTAAACATATTACTCTACAACAGTGATGATAGGTTGACCTATAACTTATTTACAATACTCAGCGTATATGTTATTGTAAAGCAAGTCGGTAAATGAGGATTTGGCTGCAGTCAATCCTGAGCGTGCTACCAGATCATGTTTATGTCAAAAGTGTATTATGTAGGTATGTTGTCACACCAGAATGTATGTTAAAAGAGGTCCAATCTAATTCGCAAAATCATTACAACAAACAAAAAAATAACATTATCGCATGTTCAATAAAAACTTATTGCAACTTACTATTGAGCGCTTGTTTCTTTTAATCCTTTATACCTACTTAGGTTAATCTATTTCGCATTTTATTTTTATTGGTTTATTTATTACAATTCATTGCACACCATAACAACAAATTGGAATAAAAATATTGCAATTTATATTACTTGTGCAGAAAAGGCTAAAGCAAAATTGCGATTTCTTCCAGAGTACCTTTGGGAAGATGATAAAGGTTTTACTACTTAGGTTAGCACATATCTATTTTGGGTGTGGTTATAACTTTAAGTTTTTCATAATAGCCCTACAACCTGGTTGTGGGGACACACAGCATTTCTTTAGTAACCTCATTGATCTATCATGCAGTTCTACAGCATTTTCATAGTAGCCACACAGATCCACTATGTAAGCACAGTGTTTTCATAGTAGCCATACAAATCTGCCAAGTAGACGCACAGAATTCTCATAGAAGTCACACAGATCTGCCAATAGTCCTACAACCTAACTATGGGGACACACAGCATTTCTTTAGTAGCCACATAGATCTCCATGCAGTTCTACAGCATTTCCATACTAGCCACACAGATTCACCATGTAAACACACAGTATTTTTATAGTAGCCGTAAAAATCTGCCAAGTAGGAGAATTTTCATAGTGGTCACACAGATCTGCCATGTAGTCACTTACCTATGCGAGATAACGGCTTGATATTATTAGATCGATTGTTTTTATTCTAACCACACAGTCTTATTGTTATTTTGTTATCTATTTCCTTTTTGCATTTCCTTTTGAAAATACTATTCTGTTCTAATGCTGACAAAAAAATAAATTTCTATAGCTCAATTGTACGCCCTACACTGTTTCCAAAGTTATTTATGTATTCAGCTTAATAGGTTTTTTTTTTTTTTTTTTTTTAATTTATTTAGGTCAACAAATAAATTAAAAAAAAAAAAAAAAAAAAAAAAAAACCTAGTTGTCTAGAAGAGATCGCTATTTAGTGATAAGGCCGCCTGTTGCACTAATCTCTGTGTGATATTGAGTTATTTAGTTCTACCCCGAATAAGAACAAACTACGGCAAAAAACAATTACTTTTGAAAGAGCACAACTTTACAACAAAATACCCTCAGTTGTTAAAAATAAAATAACAAAGTGGAAAGATTTCAAAAGAAAATTAAGTCAGTACATTATTGAGAATCATGTTTAAATTATCTTTACGGGTAATATGTATACTGTATTCATTATGTTTTAAGTATTAATTTTGCGAACGATTGTATAAGTGCATTATGTTATATTTTTAAGTTCTCATGTAAGTGACTGTAGTCTTTTTGAGAATAAATTCTTTAAACACATATTGTGATCATGTAATATGTTTTGGCGTATAATAAAGAGGATTTTGTTGTTGGTGTCATTTCACTTTAGATAGCAACAAGACAATTATTGTTATTACTATTATTTTCCATGTGAATACGTACAAGTGCTGTGTTGTCGTGTAGATATACCTATCGTTAGGTAACGGGTCAGCAACCACTAACCAAAACATTCAATATTTAAGAACTGTCATAAGATTTTATAACCTTCTAAGAAAGACCACTTCCTTCGATTAAGACAAAATGAATATGACGTACCTGTTCGTTTCTTTGTTCCTTCGATCACAAGAAGTCCCCGCCGCATGCCAGCGAGTAGTTTGGTAGACATGGATGGCGTGTCAAAAAAAAATCTCCGTTCCTTTGACCAAGATAATATGGGCTGTAAAGGAAAATATCCCCACTTCTGAAGTGTGATGATGGCTATCACACTGGCTGCAGCAAGGACGATGAACTTCCCTATCGATGAGTTATTTCACAAAAATAAACTTCAGCAACATCTTTTCACGTAGTTTATTACAGCATATACTCATTATTCTCTACACTTTACATTTAATTGTACATTATTACATTTAATTACCAATTATCTTTACAAGTATACATTCGGGCAGAACTTCCCCTTAGAACCGTTACAAAATTAATGACCTGCACTGCCTTAGTCCGCCATATTTATATCCTACTCTCAACCCCACTTTACAATTAAATCGGAAGTCAATATCACTTATATAATCTCAAACAATAAATGAATTTATTAATAAATCGTAGGAATAAATTATTATACACAGAATTATTATACAAACAATTATACAGTTATTGTAATTAATAATTAATGTTGGGTTATATCGGGGTGCCGGAAGTAGAGCTTGTAACACATAGGATTATAATATATTGTTGGATGTTTTTGAAGAATGGGTGGGGGTTTGACCGCAAACCCTATAAATACCCTAGAGGCAGGCGACCACGGACACTTTGCTTTTGAACGCCTATTCGTGCGGAAGCGCTGCCGGATAACGAACAGATACCTAATTAGTGTGTTGATTTGTTTTGTGAAGTGATTATTGTTTTCTAAATCATAAAATTAGTATTAAAAAATTAAAGTCTGTAATAATTGTTCTTTTTTTTAAATAAAATTTAATTAATCTCCCAAAATCAGGCGTGGGATTTGAAACCAAGCCTACCGCCTTGTCGTTTCGGTCATTTGTTAAAGGTACGTACATTTGATTATTAAAGTAAACTTCACAAAACAAACTCACGCTTTTCGTAGTGTAACCTTCGTTTTCGCGTTGTAAACATGCCATCGTCGCGAAGGTCGCGACCGCGGTCCCGGTCCCGATCTCCAAGATATGTCCGATCCCGCGAGCGATCTCATTCGCGATCTCGTACTCGTAGACGACGTAATTCCCGACGTTATTCCGAGCATAGTGAAAGCGAGCGAGGGTCTCAAAAGCAAAGTGACATTCTAAACAATACTTTGAATTCAATTATGAATAGATTAGAGACGATAGAAAATAAATTCACATCTACCCCCATACGATCGACTGAACATACTGAGACGTCGAGTGCTCAGGCAATTGTTGACGCGATTCAATCTATTGTTCCGAACCGTTCGAATCATTATTATGTATCGAACTTTGACCCATCTTTTCATGACGTAGACGCTTGGTGCGATGAGGTAGATCGGGCACAATTAGTGAACCGTTGGGACGATAAAGAATGTTTGTCTCGCGTTGCGGGTTGTTTAAAGGGCGATGCCAAAACTTGGCTCAACGAATGGGTGTCCAGCGACAGATCGTGGTCTGCTTTTAAACGTGAATTTAAGCCACTTTGCCCCAAGAAATTAGATTATGCTAATATCCTGTTCGAAACCATGAACACCACATCTGAGAAATTCTCCTCTTATGCCGAATACGCGCGTCATACTTTACTACGTTTACGCATAGTCAAGGGGCTCAGCGAAGAATTAAGGATACTCATAGTCATTCGTGGCATTACCGATCCTCAAATACGAGCTGCGGCCGCTAACGCGGACCTTTCTCCCGATAATCTTGTTTCCTTTTTATCTATCTATCAAAAACCTATCTGCGACAAAAACCCAATAAAAACACAATCTAACTTTCCTACAAAGAAACATACACACACGAAACCTTCCTCTAATATAAAGTGTTTGATTTGTAACAAGCTTGGGCATAAATCTTATCAATGTCGCAAGAAGAAGGCTCCGTCCGAGCCCCAGGCCACTACTTCCAACACTTGCACTTTTTGTAAAAAGCACGGTCACACAGAGGACGTTTGCTTCGCCAAAGCCAGAACCGAATCTCAAAAACGTAACGTAAATCTTTGCAAGTCTACGACCACTGAGAACAGCGATATCATCACAGGGGTAATTCAGGGTGTGCCGGTTGACGTCCTAATTGATAGCGGCGCTCTTAACGTCTCTCTTATCTCGTCAGAGGTTATTAAATACTTTTCTTGCAATACTAAGCCTACGTATTGCGTTCTAAAAGGATTAAGTGATCACGAGATTATATCCACGCTCTATGTAACTCTTACCCTTGAACTTAGCGATATCTCACTGGAGGTAGACTTAATAATCGTACCTTCGTCCTATATGTCCACTCCGGTGATCATAGGCACTGACGTTCTTAACAGGGAGGGTATCACTTATGTCAGGACTAGAGATAAACAATACATCACGCACGCCTCTCATGCTATATCCAGCATGTCCGTAACGCGAATTCCCGACGACTTAGAGATAAACACGCCTCTAACTGGATTAGAACGAAATAACTTGATGGCAGTCGTTAATAGTTTCTCCAAGTTTTTTATCTCAGGGACAGCGTCAACTACGGTTACCACTGGCGAGATGCATATAAACCTCACAAGTGATACTCCCATTGCTTATCGACCATATAAGCTGTCTTTGACAGAGAAAATGAAAGTACGTGCAATCATCGACGACTTGTTGGAAAAAGGCATTATTCAGGAATCAGAATCCGAGTATGCCAGCCCGATAATTCTTGTTAAGAAAAAGGACGGGTCTGATCGATTGTGCGTCGATTATCGCGCTCTTAACAGGATTACAGTAAAGGACAGATATCCGCTGCCATTAATTGATGACCATATTGACCGGTTAGGGGATAGTAATATAACACGCTTTACGTCGCTTGACATGGCCACGGGGTTCCACCAGATAAAAGTTCATCCGGATTCTGTCCACAAAACGGCCTTTGTGACTCCCGAGGGCCATTTTGAATATCTAAAGATGCCATACGGCTTGACCAATTCTCCAATCGTCTACCAGCGCCTCATAAATAAAACGCTGCGCAAGCACATCGACGTTGGTAACGTCCTTGTCTATATAGACGATGTACTGTTGTTAAGTCATACAGTATCTGATGGCATCAACTTACTCCGTGAAGTATTGACAACCCTAACACAGGCCGGGTTTTCAATAAACCTGCGCAAATGCTCCTTCTTAACAACAGAAATCGAGTATTTGGGCAGGGTTATTACTAATGGTCAGGTAAAGCCGAGTCCAAACAAAGTAAAAGCACTAGTGCACTCGCCGACGCCTCAAAATATTAAACAAGTTCGACAGTTCCTTGGATTAGCCGGATATTTCAGACGATACATTAAGGGGTACGCAACTCGAACTCGCTGCATTTCACAGCTCACAAAGAAAAACGTTCCATTTAGGTGGGGCCCAGAACAGGAATCAATTCGTCAGGAAATAATTGCTTTGTTGACTAATGAACCTGTTCTGACCATTTTCAACCCCAAACTCGCGACCGAGGTACATACTGATGCGAGTAGCATCGGATATGGGGCAGTTCTTTTACAAACTCAAGATGACGGAAACAAGAAGGTGGTGGCGTACTTTAGCAAGGTGACCCAAGGCGCTGAAAGTCGGTACCACTCATACGAGTTGGAAACCTTAGCTGTCGTAAAAGCCTTACAAAATTTCCGACACTATTTGATTGGTATCCATTTTAAAGTCGTGACGGATTGCAATGCTCTTAAAGCAACCGAGAAAAAGATGTTCTTCCCAGGGTCGCACGCTGGTGGGTTTATTTGCAGGATTTTACGTTTGACATCGAGTACAGAAAGGGTGCCATGATGTCACACGTCGATTATTTGAGCCGAAACCCTCCAGTCCGGGTTCATAATATCTCAAGGCCAAAGAACTGGGCCCAAATCGCGCAGGAAGCTGATAAGGAGACACAGGCGCTCATCGAACGCCTTAATGAGGGAACTTTAGATTCGGGCAGGTATGTTCAGAGGGATGGGATTCTTTATTACAGGTACACTCCTGTCGGCGAGGAGTCCAGACTCCTCTGCTACATCCCTAAGGGTCACCGCCTAAGCCTGCTGAGGGTCTTCCATGACGAACACAGTCACATGGGATTTGACAAGACACTTGACCTCATTCTCAAACACTTTTGGTTTCCTGGTATGAGGCAATTCGTGAAAAAGTATATTGCCCATTGTGTTGTGTGCATTTCTAAGAAAAGAGTACCACGATCTCCTTTACAGAACATAACTTCCTGGAATAAACCTGATGCACCGTTCGCAACAATACACGCAGACGTTTTGGGGCCTCTGCCTGAATCTAACGGATATAAATTCATTTTGATTCTTGTAGACGCATTTACCAAATATACACTTTTAACTGCAATCTATAGGCAGGACGTAGAAGAACTCCTTAGGGTGTTTATGAACTCTGTCTCTCTTTTTGGCGCACCCAAACTTATAGTTACAGATAAAGGCCGCATGTTCGAGTCTGCTAAATTCACTCAGTTTGTAAATGAAATAGGGTCATCAATTCACTACATCACCCCTGAGATGCACCAAGCAAACGGGCAAGTAGAACGATACGCTCGAACGGTGCTCAACATGGTTCGCATCGAAGCTAACCACAAAGGTGCCTCATGGGCCGACACATTGTGGCGCCTACAATTAACGCTCAACGTCACGAAGCAGAAAACTACACAGGTCTCTCCACTTAACCTCCTAATTGGCATTGACGCTGTAACCCCAGTTATCCAGTCATTGATCCGTGACATTACACTCGAAGGATCTCGACCGAACCGCGAAGCGCAACGCGAGTTGTATCGGACTCGAGCAATGGAGTTGCTGAGCAAGAACAAAGACTCTCAGGATGCGTGCGTTAACAAGAAACGCCATGAACCGCGAGTATTTAATGTTAACGACATGGTATTCGTGATAAAACATTCCCAGTCCACAGGCAAACTTGATCCCGGGATGCGGGGGCCCTACAGGGTAATACGCGCGCTTCCCAGCGGGCGATATGAGCTGCGGCTACTCAGCGGCACTTATGGCAAAACCACACAGGCAGCCGCTCAACACATGGTCCCGTGGCAAGGGGAATGGTGTCCTGAGACCTGTGCTGCATTCTTCGATAGTGAGTATGGGATTACTACACTATACCGGAATGCTTGCGAATGGACTGCGGGACATTCGAATCAAGACTTGGGATGTTGTTGGTTACGCGTAACACTCAAGTACGGACTGCGGGACGTTACCTTGCCTGTTGCGTGGAAGCATCCCAATGTCAGTGTTACTTGAGGTAGATCTGATCAGGTCACCTCAAGTGAGGGTAAACTGCGGGATACCCAACACATGTAGAGAACGGACTGCGGGACGTTCTATCGGCAATAAACTGCGGGGTATTGCCCTACATGTGTAGTACTTAATGATTCTCGTGGATGGCTGCATGTGATGTATGAAACTGCTTAAGCGAGAAATATGTGGAGTGTGGGTCTTTTCTATAAGACCATATCCTAGCTTCGTTTGCTTGTGTCGAATGAGTCAGGGCCTTGTAAGAATGATGAATGTTTGAGATAGGATTACTTGACCAGTAAACGGTTATCCTTATGTGTCTTCACTGTTTTAGGTAGCGAAAACGAAGAGGACACTAATAGCTGCGAGCAGCACCATCCTGATCTGCCTGTGGCTGGTCCCTCCGGGCCACTCAACGCTGATGAGCCTGGAAGCCCTGGTGGGCTCCCCAACATCGAAGACGCAGTCGCGGACGACGCGTTGTCAAGATAGGCCGTGTTGGATGTTTTTGAAGAATGGGTGGGGGTTTGACCGCAAACCCTATAAATACCCTAGAGGCAGGCGACCACGGACACTTTGCTTTTGAACGCCTATTCGTGCGGAAGCGCTGCCGGATAACGAACAGATACCTAATTAGTGTGTTGATTTGTTTTGTGAAGTGATTATTGTTTTCTAAATCATAAAATTAGTATTAAAAAATTAAAGTCTGTAATAATTGTTCTTTTTTTTAAATAAAATTTAATTAATCTCCCAAAAATATAAATATCTTTCACCAATCATCATATGACCAACCACACGTTCACATTTATTACACACACGTTAATATTTACTATTATTACTAAATCACATATATAGTACAGCCATCGTATATAGCGTCATAGATAATTATATTTTTTTGAAAATGTTTAAAAATATTTTGTATATGTTTGTGTTTTCCCCTTTGTCGTCCTAGTATTTATGAGAAAACTGAGTCGGTTCGCATAACAATTTGAATTTGCCTCTAAAATGGTCGTTCCCAGTTTTTAACCTACGTGTTATTGCATAAAGCAACTCACAATATTAACAAAATTAAAACATTACATACTTTCGTCTGTAACAACAAGAATAAAATACTTATTATGTACCTATATGTACCATAATTTAAATAAAAAGAAAGCACTTCAACACACTTCAACATTAATATTTGTAATCTGTAGTGTAAAACGAATTATTCTTTTGTTATTTATTTTGTTTTAAATCTACCCTCAAAAGTTCGTGGAATTATTTCTGACTAATAACGAGAAACAACCGCTCTCTTGATAAGTCCATGTTAGAAGAGTATATTTAGACATTTTTATTTTATGGTGTTCATTTAAAATTGGTTATTGTGCCTGATTGCTGTATGTGTGTGTGATTGCTACTCTGATTCGTGATGGACAAGCATAAGGAAAAATTTATTGATGAAATACAACCCTTTAGGTAGTGTTTATATCAAAATAATATGAACTAAATAATTATTATTATTCTTTGTGCGACCCAGATTATAAACTAAAAATTACACAAAGGGGATTCAGTTGCTAAGTGCGAGCTCTCTAATCTGGTGCTTAATTCTTGTACAATTACGATATAGATTAACTGGGTTTCACTAATACTTATAGTATTTGTAATAATATATGAACTCTTTAAAGTCATACATGGAAATAATAAGTTTTATAAAAAAAAACAGGATAAATTGAAAACAATGTTAGATATTAAGAGCTGTGTGAATGAACTGTGTGAATGAAATTAAAAGCTGTGTGAATGGAATTAAAAGCTGTGTGAATAGAAATAAAAGCTGTGTGAATAGAATTAAAATCTGTGTGAATGGAATTAGAATCTGTGTGAATGGAATTAAAAGCTGTGTGAATAGAATTAAAAGCTGTGTGAATGGAATTTAAACCTGTGTGAATGGAATTAAAAGCTGTGTGAATTAAAATAAAAGTTTTGTGAATTAAATTAAAGGCTGTATGAATAAATTAAAAATCTGTGTAAATTAAATTGAAAGCTGTGTGAATCAATCAAAGCTGTGTGAAATAAAATTAAATTTATGTAAGTTACAATTAATAGCAATGGAATAAAATAAATAAATACAGTTTGATCGGTGTCAGTTACGAGCGGCTACAGGCGGAGGTAAATAAAGGAGACGAGACGAAGAAATTTTATAGAATTTATTGATTAAATTCAGTTTACAATTAAAGAAATATGTACCTAATCTAAAATACGTGAAGCTCACGCGATGCTAGCTATGAGTCTCGCCCTTGAGAACGCTACGCGACACCGCGACGATTCCCGGAGTCTTGTGTTGTCAGCACAGGTGCATAACATGTTTGTCTGTACGCGGCAACAAATTTAAAAATTTATGAGGTCTTTATTTAATCAAGAGAACCCAAAACAATGTTAAACCATTTTGTCTATTTGACTGTAGGTTTGTGCACACTAATCCTCTAGAATTGCTTATTCGATTTGAATGTACTTTTCAGATTTCTACTTTGATGGGCTTCACTTAACATTAGATTGTAAAAAAAAAAAATTCAAGTTCTGTGTTGGAAGAAAATATAAACAGTAAATAAAAGTTATATAAACAGAAAAAAAATATGCGATTGAGGAAAATACAAACGTCACCAAAGAAAAATAAATTTTATTTTATTTAACTTTTTTTGACAAAAAAGTCTATTACTTAGTACAAATGGCGAGCTTCTATGTGACAAGATGTTCATTTTATCTCCATTAAATTTGCAGTAATTACAAGAACCAGTTACTCGTTCGGTGTTTCAATTTCAGATGCCGCTGTAGACCGGTGACAAATGGGGACGCGAACAGACTAGCAATGATGACCTAATGATGACCGCCGTGAGACACGACAGTTGCAGGATGGCCGAGTGTTACAAGTTCTCTACTTCCGGCACTCCGATATAACCCAACATTAATTATTAATTACAATAACTATATCATTGTGTGTATAATAAATAATTCTGTGTATAATAATTTATACCTACGATTTATTAATAAATTCATTTATTGTTTGAGATTATATAAGTGTTATTGACTTCCGATTTAATTGTAAAGTGGGGTTGAGAGTAGGATATAAATATGGCGGACTAAGGTAGTGCAGGTCATTAATTTTGTAACGGTTCTAAGGGGAAGTTCTGCCCGAATGTATACTTGTAAAGATAATTGGTAATTAAATGTAATAATGTACAATTAAATGTAAAGTGTAGAGAATAATGTGTATATGCTGTAATAAACTACGTGAAAAGATGTTGCTGAAGTTTATTTTTGTGAAATAACTCATCGATAGGGAAGTTCATCGTCCTTGCTGCAGCCAGTGTGATAGCCATCATCACACACATTATCA